>JAHPZR010024129.1:5000-70010 GCA_019787425.1 Platygyra sinensis | reverse complement strand
TTAAAAACGTATTGCCGGTTTTCAGTGTCACGCCATTCAAAATAGATCAAAATAAAAAATCAAAACCGTTCAATAGATTAAGTCCAGAATCTGGAAATAGAAAGAAGGTACATATGCAAAGACTCTCGCCAAGATTCAGGTCACAGCAATTTTTCTCATGGAAGATATGCGAAGAAACGTTTTCCACCAAATTTATAGAGATTTGTATGGAGACGCCATGCTGGTGCCCATGTACATGGGCACCAACATGGCGGCCGGAAACCAGCAGAAACATCTGTCACTGAGTTTTGCTACGAAAGAGTGAATTTATCTCTCGAAAACTCAAAAACGTAACAATAGTACTTTATTCTAATACAAGAACTGTTCAGATAGCGAATTCCCCGAAAAAGTCACCTTTTAAACCAACATAACAGCTCTCTCGCCCGTCCTGTAAATGTCACGGTCACGCAAAAGCTTAGGAAATTCAAGCGTAGTCTATCACTAAACCAAGAACCCATTCGGAGTGAAAATATGTATGAATATTAGTTAGTTTTTAGCTGCCCCTTATACAGCATGAAAAGTAAAATATTCAGGAGGAATCAATATTTCATGAAGTTTGAAAATTAGTGACGTCATGTGGAAAACCAGCAATTGTTCGGCTATTGTGGGGCTTTCATGAATCATTAATATGTTAATTATCCATAACACTTAAGTAAATTCTACTCCAGCATTCGGTAGAAACCGAGTGTTAAAGAAACAGGACGCATGGGGAGCAAAATTCCACGATGTTGTTTGTACACAACTGAACATCGAAAACTGCATCCTTGTTTTTTCTTCGATGCACAGTATGGATACTCATAACTTGCTGGTTCTGTGCAGGTTTACATGTATATTTGGTGGGGAGGTTCACCGCAAGATTAAGATACCCCGTTAACAACATGTCACACTTTTTAGGCCCGATTGCTAGGGGCGCCGCATTCGAAGAATAGGATATTATACAAACTTCTAACGATCATCGCTTTTCCCCTTGGATGGATTAATTGTTAAACTCGCCTTTCCCTAAGCGCGATCAAAAGGCTGCACCCAGAAATGACAGCGCGCTTGTTGTCTGACAGGCTCTGACAATGGATGAATACGCTCCAAGGCCATCCAGTTTCTCGGGAAAACATTGCGCTCGCGGTGGGGGGTGTCGGGTTGACCCCGCCCCCTCACCCCCGGTCCCGTCCCAAAACTTGAGGCAGGGAGGAAATGAGTGACCGTTTTGCGAGCGAATCAATGTGCAACAAGCTATTTGGCGGGGCTGATGTGTTCATAGTCCTGGGGTCGATTACGCTTAAAAAAATGATAGAGAAAAACGCTACAGGAGTGAGAAAATAAATGGTGGACCATTAATATTAAATGATAGAATCTACAATAGGTGACTGCGATCAATTATTCACCAGAGTGTTTTGTTATATTTTCACCCTGTCCCTCCCCCCGATAGTTTTTACAAATATAGTCCCTCCGGCAAAGTATGGAGTTTTTTCGAATAAATTTCGTGGAAAACGAAAACTAGGAGTTGCCATGGGAGGATTGATTCAATTTATCATTGCAAGCAAGATCTGTTTCTCGCGTTGGCATGTGTTTTAAGTCCCGTGAACGTCGAATCATCCCTTCATCATGCGATGGAAACACTTATAGCCCGTCCCACGAGGAATCTTTCTGACAGAAGGCCTTAGCCTTCTTTGGTGCTCTGTTGAGTCAATTGATTAACATCTTTCCATCAATTCTGTCGGACCGTAGGTGAGGGTAAGTTTTAAAGTATTTGTATAGTCTATTCAGTTTGCAGGTGATCCAGTGCAAAGCCAGAAAACGTTGTTAATTTGAAAATTTCTTCCGACCACTCCCTGTGCCCTTGTCACACACCTAAAGTGTGCACGTGCTCCGCTATAGTTCCTTTTTTTCTAGACATGGTTCGCTGTTCCGAGCGGCTTTTATTATCGCCCTCAAATATACCAAGATGCCTTCCATTTAACAATTAGCCTTTATTAAATATGGCTTCACGATTTGAAAAAATTTCTCTATATACGAACTGACAGTCACTAACTTATGTGTGAGAAATGGATTTGAAAATAGTTGAATACCTGATCATAGATCACAGTCAAGTACGCACTGAGATCGAGTAACGACTCCAACGCCCAAACTGCACTGTTTGCTTGCGGTCAGTCTCACTCAGGTCTGCTTGCGGCTTGCTTTTATAATTTGTTGGAATAGACCAAATATAATATATTAAATGCTGCCCTTTCTTGGACGGTAAAAAGCCAGCTGCAAGCAAGCATGAGTGAAACTAACCGCAAGCAAACAGTGCATTTGGTGTTCGGGCGTTATGTCGTGATTCATCTCCTCTTCGTTCATATGTTTTGGTATGACGAGGGTTTGATCATAGTTGTGAACGATTAGCCAGCCAGAACATTTTGGCGACTGAATATGAAAGCGATTGCTTGTATGCAATGGACGCTATAGTTTGTGCTGCCTTACTTTACATGTTTGTTTTGTTTATTATCAGTAAATCCCACATGTACGACGCGTACATTTATGTAGTATGACCATCAACATGGATTCATCCAGTTTTTGTTGGGTGCATCAGTGTGACTCGATCTGCAGAATACAAGTCCGGATTCGGCAAAATATCTTTGAAGAAATGTATGATCTTTAAGTTTTCGAGACGTAACTAAGGAACATGAACGCACCATCATCGAAAAGTTTCGTTAAATAAGAACATCAGTGGTATCTTACAGTCAAACTAAGTGAGCGTACCTCTTAAAGATTGCATTTAATGAACTGAGTATGTGAAACTTGACCCGCCAGTCGTTGCAAGAATGCAATGCATGATGAATTGATTACTTCGAAATTGAACTTCGCTCGCTCAAATCCAAGGTTACGGCTAATAACGGGTCCGTTTTCCTGAAAAATCCGATTCACTGTGCGACTAGTAGGTTTGGAAACTCTACTAACGACATTCACGTGATGAAGGGCACAGTCCGAAACGTTTGCGACATTTACTCTAATTTTGGCACTCTCTAGAAACATTTTTAACCTTCATCTTTTTATTGAAACCTACTTAGTCTTTGCTAGAATGCCATCGCGGTTGAAAATGATTTTTTCGGGGGGGGAAAACGGAACCCGCTTAGCCGTTATATCTTGGATCGAAGGAGCGAGTTCAATATTCGAATAATGTCAAATTCATTATGGCATTATTTGAAAACGGACTAGCGGCGTTCAAGTTTCAAATAATCAGTTCATTTAATCGCAATATCTGAGGGGTGCGCTTCACGTAGTTGGACCCTGTAATCTCTTCGCACGCCCTTCATTTTACTCCTTCCCAAAATAGCAAGAGCTTATTGTTTTTATGAGGTGATTCTTGGTTGGTTATCTCAAATATTTTCACCATTTAAGGTAAAGAAACTGAGCGAAGAGTGTTTCCTTCTGGAATGCCAACTAGAATGAATACCAACTTCTCATGCTTGGTTGGGTTTGTGGTAGTTCTAAACATTTTTGCAGGGCATTGATAAAATCTGGAACTTGGAACATTCTGGAAAAATTGGAGTAATTGCACAAAATATGTAAAATGAATTTTCAAAAATTATTAAACCAAAAATAAACTGGATATCAGCTCGGAAATATTATTCCGTGGGATGCTGTGGCAACAACGGTAAAAAATCCGGGCTGGGGTTGTTGTTCTTGTAGGGGACAATTGACAAAGTAGCCAATATGACCCTGCGTAAAATCTTTAGCGATTTTTGATCGATGGTGATCGATTGCCTCAGTGAAAAACGTTCCAAACGTTCCTCGCAAATTCCTCAAACCTTTCGGTGAAGAAGTTATTCCACCAACCGCCGCGAAAACATGAAGATCGGAGATGCTTATCAAGTAAGCTAAGGGCCCAGTCACGGCATATTGAGTTATTTCAACATCGAAAAAAATAACCGTTAAATTGAAGGAAACCTAAAATAACACTTGTAAAGATAGAAAACATCAAAGAGACGATAATAAACCATAAAGGAACAAGGATGGTTAAGGATGGAGAAGATTGACGCGGATGCAAACAAAACGAATTGAAAAGGTTTGCTAAGCTTTTCAAACGTGACTGAGCCCCTTTAAGTTTTGACAACAGATCGCAAATTTTAAGCAGCATTTCGGACTTTAGAAACAAAAAAATGGCAAAATTACATTATTACTTCGAAGTAGAATTCAAGTTTGGAACGATTGCTAAAGCCCACGGGCGTTAAAATGATTGCAAAAAGCGGTCGGGAAAAAAATCCAGGTTTTGCTTGAAGCGTGAAGAATAATTTTATTTTGCATCAACATGCGGCATGCCAGGGAAAGCACGTCTACCGGAATTGTGATCATTTGTTGCTTTAAACAGGTTTTCTTCGGACTCAGCATGAATGACAAAATTTATTGTTATTGAGCCTCCTTTCACATTCTTTCATTTCGTTCTCTGTATTTGGTAAAATTTAGGTTAAAAGTGAACAGTACTCGCAAGCTGGATCTGCTGCATAATTTTAATTTACGGCGACCACCAGCGCGGTTTGTGTATTAGTTAAGTTATTCGCTTCGTTCAAATGTTTTTTGAGAGTGTTAGTCAGTACTACAGAATCAAGAAAAGAACTAGATGGCCACTAACTTAAAATAGTTGAACTACGACTATGATCGCAAAAATAATTGGCCTGTTTTTGTCGATCTTCTTAAAATTTACAACTTTCATCTATCTTTCGCAGCGCCGTGATATTTGCGTCACGCGGCACGAAGAATATTTAATTTTTGGATTCTTGTTTCCAGATTCGCAGAATTGCTTTCGCTCGCTCTGAAATATTCCAAAAAAACGCCAGGGAATTAGGGGTGGCTCGCAGGCAATTTCCATAGCAGGCATCAATGGGGTTTATATATTATCTTTCTATAACATAAGCCTTTCTAACGTTTTTGCAAAGGATGGTTTCGAGTATTTTTTTATTGCGTGACAATGAAAACGCATCTGAAGTTTGCAATGAGTCAACGCGTTTATCGAACGTTGCCAACGCATTAGGGAAACATATCTGCCTCAACGCATTCCAAAAATAATACCACAGTTGCGTGGAAAGCGTTTCCAACGGAGGGTTGAAAAAGACTTATCTCTTATGCCGGGGTTTTTGCAAATAGGGTCACATACAGGTCAACGCATCCACTTAAACGGCTATAAGAACGTCTTGTATGTCTACGATATTTCAGAGCTGAACAAAGAGTTTCAGAGTCTGATTGGCCGAGTTGTTCATTATATGACACGATATAACGCTCCAGGTGGTTTATATAACATTTCGAGGCTGGCTACTGAGTGTGCGCCACACCTTTGCTATCTCGGCAAGTAAAACATAGCGGCAGTTGGGGAATGAATTTTTCATCCTATTCGAGAAGATATCACTCCTATGACTTCAAGTCAGTGGATCACTTTGAGGACGAGCTGGAACATGACCGATCTCCAAGAGTATAAATAGTGGGGTATAGTTGTTCTCAGATGGTCGGCGATTGCTTCCAGCGTGTGTTGTTGTAGTGTATTAATTGCACGTTTTCCCGTGTTGGGAAAATCTGAAGAACATTCCGTCTCCAAAATTAGTAGTTATTTGTTTGTAGAAAAAGCCCACATTCCAAGTCCACATTCTGAAGCTCAAGCGTTCGAAAGCCCACGGCTCTTCCAGAAGCCACCTTCATTGGCTTGAAATCCGGTTTGGTTGCACCACATATCTCCGAAAAAAAAAAAAAAAAAAAATGTAAGATATCTCAGGAGTACTGTATTATACGAGTATCTCACACGCTCTCCAAGCCAGCATGTTATCGGCTTGAACTATCGGTGTGGTGAAACTCAAACTTGAAAGAGTTACTGGATTTTTTTCTCAAAAATAGTCTCAACAGTAAATAAAGCAGTCCACTAAAGGTGTCTGTTATTAGACGCAACATGGAAAACAAAATCAAACAATACTGGTCAAGGGCTTGTTTATCAAAGCTCCTGGTTAATTTACAAACGGTCCCGTTAAGCTGTTTTGTTCCATTGCCAGAGGGAGTTTCAAGTTTTGGAAAATTATACAGTAAAGTTATCAGCGAAAGAAAACAAAATGGACTTCATTAGAGGTCAGCAGAACACACCCCTGCTTTTCTTTGAGACTTAAAATTTTGGGCCCGATTGAGCTACTGGGACTTTCGAGAACCTGAGCCGGTTGTCCCATACCACACAATCTGAGTCAGTTTGAAAATTTCCTCGTGTCGATCTGTGCTGTTCGTCCCGATTCGTGCTTGCTAGCCCTATACGCATCTTGAAAAAATGAAATCCTCATTAAGGGGGACTATAGAATATTTTGCACTTTTTAGCGGTCTTCTTTGTGACGGGGGTTGAAACTTGGGTTTTTCCAAATCCCAAGGGTTGGCGATCCGCACAGTGCCGTACAGATGGGAATGAGGCCGCTTTCAATCCGTACAAAATGGGAAAATTGCATCTCATTAAGGGGACTTAAAGTCTAATTGTTCTGTTTTACCGGTGTCTGGAGGGATTTCACGGGTTGTCGATCCGTACCGGTCTGTACAGTGATGGAATTGGCCGCTTTCAATCCATACCCCTCCCACCCCCCGATCGGAAAATTGATCATCCTCATTAAGGAGGACTTGAGTACATTTTCGTGCCTACCGAGTGTGAAGGCAACCTTCGTTCCCAGGGTCCTCCTCTCTACCGTCGTACGATTTCTCGCACCCTAGGGGGCTGCCGGATTATGCAGGCATAAATTTTGACCATTTAGTACTCTATCTGAAGCATCAGGCATAATGCTGGCATTAGTACTAAAACATGAATTTTTGTTAGCCTTATGCTGTGGTATTCTGAAAAATTGTGAGAGTTGCATGCAAAATTTCTGCCAGCAAACTGGCCCTCTAGTTGACGAAATGGGAATTTTTTGGATCTTTTACCTTACACTCGTACCAGTGCATTTTGGTATATCAAACGCCTGGTGACCTTTTTATGCCCAGGATTCCAAGCTTGTAATGTAAAGTTTCGTGGATTTGTAGTATTGCACTTACTCAGAAAGCTTTAACTGAATAATTATTGTCTAAACATTTCTTTCAGAACCTTGAAAGACGTAGGAAGCTTATTAATAGTACGAGCCGATGGGGAGTGGGGTGGAAGTGTCCATTTATCTAGTACCGGGATAATTTGAAGCATAATACCTTAGCCAGAGCACTAATCTTGAGGCATAATACCCTGGGTTCATGGGTGGACGCCCAAAAGCATAATACTCAGTTTTTCGAGATAATCGGCAGACCAGGGGCAGACTATTCTCGAAGTGAGAGAGGACCCTGGGAATGAGGTTGGCCGTGAAGGGGGATTCAGGGTGCGATCCGTACGGCCGTACAGATGGAATAGGTGGCTTTACAATCCGTACATCGGCGGAAAATTGCATCTCATTAAGGTGACTTACAATTTATTGCACATCTTACCGGAAGAAGGAGGTTCCACAGATTGTCGATCCGTACATCAGTACAGATGGACATAGGCCGCTTTCAATCGGTATACAATTGGAAAAATCGGCATCTTATTAATGGGACCTTAAAATAATCTCAATCTTATGGTGTGAAAGTGGTTTCCACGGGTTGTCGATCGATAGTCCGTACAGATGGAACGAGGCTGCTTTCAATCGTGCACGATCGGTAAATTGCATGCATTAAGGATTTAAAATACATTCGACATCTTATTGGAGGGAAGGGGTTTCACGGGTTAGATTTCCGTACCTTGTTCCGTACGGATGGTGCATAAGCCGTTTCAATCGTATACGATCCTAAAATTGCATCTTATTAGTGGACTGAAATATTCTCACATGTTACCGGAGCAAGGGGGTTTGACAGGTTGTCGATCCGTACGGTTTGCACAGATGGATTAGCCGTTTTCAATCTGACACGATCGGAGAAAAGTGAATCTTATTATGGAGCCTTGACATATCAACAAAAAGAGAAAACAAACACATTGTAAAACTACTGTTACACCATAAAAAGACTTCACTGGTCTTTACACCAAGTAGGACCTACTTACTCCGAGGAAGTATAAAGGTCAATCTAATCAGAACACTACCTATCGTTGCCTACGTATTTCGTTCAAAGCCACTTTATTGCAGTCCGCTCTATCGATTCTCAAGAATTCTTTCTTCAAAAAGGGTTACCCGAAAGGCGTTATTAACTACAAATGTTAAGGATTTACTTCATCAAACATAAGAACAAACCCATCACAACCTACTCTCCAGTTCCTAGAAAGATGTAACCCTGTTTTACCTTTTAGTTAGGTCTCCATAGCAATGCTATTACACGCGATTTTATTGTCTACGTCAACCTCGGGGCTGGTTTTGCGAGAAACGCTCGTAGAATTAAGTCGTTCTTCCTTAATAAAGATCAGTTCCACCTCACCCCCCCCCCCCGGTCGCGGAAATCGGGAAGATCGTGCTACAAAGCCAAGTTGCTGGAGGATTGTGATGCCTTTTAGAACAGAGGCAAAAACTAAAAAGAAGAGACAGGAACAGAAAGGACTGGCGCACTTCCAAAGCTCATGCACTCAAATGGTCACGCCTCCGCTGTTGCTCGAGCAGATTCGATTTCCACTGGTCACAGCAATCAAATGGGGACCATTTTGAGATCTTAGCAAGTGTGGGTCAAGTGATTACAGTGTAAAATCAAGGAAACATGTTAATACGGACTTGAAACCCGCCTAAATGAAAACGTCGGTAGGAAAATCTCCTTCTATGATTAATTCACACCGGATGTAGTTCTTTTTTTCCATTTGTCAGCTAGTTACCAATACCTCGCTTTAGTTTTTGTCTTTTTAAATCTCGTCATATTTTGTAACCGTCACTTCTGAAGATGCACGTTGTAGCATACGAAAAACGTCAAGTTAAATATACCATTGCGAAACCTTACTGTTAGGTTTGGTAACCGCTGTTGTGTGTTCTCTTCTGTGTGAAGTTAGAAATTGGCCCGAAAAAAACAAGAATTTATGATGTTGGACTTGAATAATTCATGTCGTACTGGAGTGTAGTAGGGGAAAGTTCATTTAAGGACGTTCGCGCGAAAATTGTCCAGCGATAGAATTTTTAAATTTTTACTTGCAGGACAGAGAATGAGTTACGTGTGCCGAATGCCACAAAAAATTGGGGCACGTCTTGCGTTTCAGAGACAAAGCGTGTGTGGAAAACTACCCTGATTTCGAAAAAGTCCAATAATTGAGCACGATCTACAGCGGAGTACAGTTCAATATATCGAAGTGAGTCCAACGGCGGCAAACGAGTCTAGCCATATTGTAGGAAGTGGGTCTGTTGCCTAAGAATTCCAAATGTTACTAACGTTTTCACAAAATGAACCCTTTAACAGCGCCCACATATGCACAAAGAGCTATAAGAACGGAATTCGATGGTGCATTGGCCCAAAAATTCAATTTTAGTCGATATATTTTCTCATTTTTCCCTAAACGTAGCAAATCGTAGAGGGAAATATCTATCCAAAGAAAAATGGGGTCACCGAAGTCACAAGATCGTTAAATCCAGGCAAAGCTCTAGCAATGGCCATCTGCCCTATCATTTGTTTATTTTATGACTTAGGGCGCGCGCTACATGATGACGTGGCATGTGAATTGCGTGCGCCCAGTAAGATGCGCAGAAAACAATTCGCGCGAACGTCCTTAATAGGACCAAGGGGGGGATGAAGATATTGAAACTCGGAGCTTGAAATTTAGCAGAGCCCGTTTAGCTAGTGGTTCAATTTTTAGGGAGCCACCCCCCCCCCCCCCCCTCCATCCTGTTGGTTCTGAGTATACAAATTTTCGGAGCCCCCACTAATTTTGCAGAGCCCCCCTTGGGGTGTCTAAAACTTTCAGAGACCCCCACAGAAGTTTTCCAGGCGGATGTCTGGCTCTCTACGACCGGGATTCAGGAGGAAAGGCGAGTGATCTCCGGTGCCTCTCGACTGGGGGTCACTGACCTGGAAGTTGTCCCACAAGGCTACGCGAGCAGCAACGTGCTTAGCCGCCGCCCACCTCTGAGCTAGTTCCTTCGTCCATCAGGGAGCTCCCCCGGGGTGTCGAAGCCCAGGGCTCCCCCTCCGCGCAGAAATCTTGCGCACCTGGAACAGGTCATTGCACGAGCGGTTTCGCCAGTCTGCAGGCGCGCCACGAGTGTTCATTATTCATGGCCTGATCTGCCCCATCAAGGCCTCAGCCACTCCCGCCACCGCCGCTCCCGTTCCGCTCCCGCTCACACCTCCTCGAGGCGGGCACACTGCCAACCGTCGTCGAGAGCCACTCATACGCCTGGTCAGTGGGCCGCCTCGAGGAGGTGGATGCGGGAGCGGGAACGGGAGCGTCGGTGGCCGGGAGTGGCTGAGCAAGTGATGGACGCAGTCAGGCCCAAGACAAAGGAACACTCGTGGCGCGCCTGCCAGGATGCGAAACCGCTCGTGCAATGATCGCTGTTCCAGGTGCGGCCAGATTTCTTGCAGCCGGAGGGGAAGCCTGGGCTTCGCCACCCGGGGGAGCTCCCATGATCGAGAAAGGACAGCTAGAGAGTGCGGCGGGATGAAGCACGTGCCTGCTCGAGTATAAGCTTGGTGGAAAACTTCCAGGTCCAGTGGACCCCAGTCCGAGAGGGCACCGCGAGAGCACGCGGCTTTCCCCTGAATCCCCGGTAGTAGTAGGAGCCAGACATCCGCGCTGCGGAAAACTTCTGTGGGGGTGCTTAAAATTTTTAGACACCTCAAAAAGGGGGCCGCTCTGACAAAAATAGTGGGAGGGCTCCGAAAATTTGTATACCTCAGAAACCTAACAGGAGGGAGGGGGGGGGGGGGGGGGTGGCTCCTAAAAAATTGACAAACCACTAGCAAAGGTGGGTCTGCTAAAATTTTCAACGCTCCGAGAGTTTCAATATCTTCATCCCACCCTTGTCATATTAAGGACGTTCGCGCTAATTGTTTCTGCGCATTCCTTACTGCGACACCGCAAATTCACCTGCCACGTCATGCATGAGCGCGCGCACTAAGTCATAAAAATGAAAAAAAATGATAGGGCCAGATGGCCATTGCTAGAGCTTTGCCTGGATGTTAACGATCCTGGGACATTCGGTGACCCCAATTACTTCTTTGGATAGATCATTGCCTTCGACTGCTTTTCTACGTTTAGGGAAAAAACTGAGAAGAAAAATATCGACTACCCAAAATTGAAGTATTTGGCCAAAATGCACCAATCGAATTCCGTCTTAATAGCTCTTTGTGCATATGTGCGGCGGTTAAAGGCGTTTAAATTTGTGGAAAACGTTAGTAAACATTGGGAATTACTTAGGCAACAGACCACCTGTCTACAAAAATATGACTAAGCTCGTTTGCCTCCGTTGACTCACCTTCGATATATTTGAACTGTTAAATCCCTGTAGATCGTGCCTCAATTAATGTGGGACAATTTATCCGAAAATCAGGGTAGTTTTTCCACCACGCTTTATGCTCGAAACGAAGGACGGTGACCCCCAAATTTTTTGTGCCATTTCGGCACAAAGTAACTCATTATCTGTCTGCCAGTAAAAATGTAAAAAAAATTCTATCGACTGGAAAATTTCGCCGCGAAACGTCCCCTTAAAATGAACTTATCCCCTACTACACTCCAGTACGACATGGAATATATTCCAACGTCACATCATAAATAATGATTGTTTTAGATACGGCCATTTCAACTTCAACAAAAAGAGGAAAACAAACAGCCCCCGGTTACAAACATAACAGTAAGGTTTCCGCCATGGTAAATTTAACTGGACGTCGTCGTATGCTACAACGCTACATCTTCAGAAGTGCACGGTTACAACAATAGACGAGATTTAAAAAGACAAAAAACTCAAAGCGCGGGTATTGGTAATCACAGCTAGACAAACAATGAGAAAAAAGAAACTACATCCGGTGGGGAATTAATAAAGAACGGAGATTTTCACTACCGACCTACGTTTTCATTTATGGCGGGTTCTCAAGTACCGTATGTAACAATGTTTCCTGATTTTACACGGTAAATCACATTGCCCACTTGCTAGAGATCTCAAAATGGTCCCATTTGATGGTGTGCCCAGTGGAAAATCGAAATGCCTCAGCAACACAGCGGTAGGCGGCGCGTGACCAATTTTGATGTGCGAGCTTGGAACGTGCCCAGGTCTTCTCTAGTCATTGAATCTTCTTTTAGTTCTGGCCTATGCTAAAAAGCATCAGGGAATCCCAGCAACTGGCATTGTAGACAATCTTCGACTTTCCTGCGACCGGTTGAAAACGAATCTTTATAAAGGAAAGAAAAGACTTAATTCTACCGAGTGTTCCGAAAAAACAACCCTGAGGTTGACAGTAACAATAAAAGTCCCCCGGCCGTGGAATAGCATTGCTCATGGAGACCTAAATAAGGTTAAAACAAGGGTTACATCTTTCTTAGGAGACTGTGAGAGTAGGTTGTGAGGGTTGTTCGTATGTTGTGAATGTATAATAATAACATTGTAGTTAATAACGGCCTTCGGGTTGGTAACCATTTTGAAGGAAAGGAATTCTTGGATCGGAAGAGCGGACTGCATAAAGGGATTTTGAACAATACGTAAGCAAACGATAGGTAAGTGTTCTGATTAGATTGACCTTATGACTCCTAGGAGGTAAAGGAGTCCTACTTTGTGGTAAGAGGACCCAGTGAAAGTCTTTATGGGTACCCTCTACGGTACAGTAGTTGAAATGTGTTTGTTTTCTACTTTTGGTTGATATTCAAGTCCCATAATAAGATGCACTTCTCGATCGTGTCAGGTTGAAAACGGCCAATCCATCTGTGCAAACCGCACGGATCGCACAACCTGTTAAAACCCCTGCTCCGGTAAAAATGTGAGAAATATTTCAGTCCACATAATAAGATGGTGCAAATTTTTAGGATCGTATACGGATTGAAAACGGCTGATTCCATCCGGTACGGACCGTACGGATCGATAACCCGTGAAACCCCTTCACTCAATAAGATGTCGAATGTATTTTAAATCCCTAATTGACATGCAATTTACCGATCGTGCAAGATTGAAAGCAGCCTCTACATCTGTACGGGACCATACGGATCGGACAACCGGGTGAAAAATCACTTTCACACCAGTAAGAATGAGTTTATTTTAAGTCCAATTAATAAGATGCGATTTTCAATTGTATACCGATGAAAGCGGCCTAGTCCATCTGTACGGACTGTACGGACGACCAATCTGGTGAAACCTCCTTCTCTCGGTAAGATGGCAATATATTGTAGTCACCTTTAAGAGATGCAATTTACGATCGTGTACGGATTGAAAGCCACCATTCCATCTGTACGGACGTACGGATCGACAATCCATGAAATCCACCTCACCACCAAAACTCATTCCAGGGTCCTCCTCTCTACTTCGCGAATAGGGTCGCCCCGGGTCTCCGGATTAGCCGAAAAACCTGAGTATTAGCTTTTGGCGTCACCCATGAAAACAGTGGTATTATGCTCAAAATTATTGCTTGTGGAGATATTATGTCAAATTATCCCGGACTAAAAATGCACACTCCACCCCACTCCCATAGGTTCGCTACATAATAAGCATTTCAGTCTTTCAATTCTGAAAGAAAGGTAGACAATAATTATTCCAGTTAAACATTTCAGAGTAAGTGCCAATCTACAAATCCACGAACTATTACATACAAGCTTGGAATCCTGGCATAAAAATGGTAACCAGGCGTTGATTATCCCAAAATGCACTGGGTACGAGTGTAAGGTAAAAGATCCAAAAATATTCCCAGGCTTTCGTCATATAGAGTCGCCAGGTGTGCAAAATTCTGCATGCAACTCTCACAATTTTCAGAAGAAACAACAGCATAAGGCTACAAAAATTAATGTTAGTACTATGCCGCATTATGACTGATGCTTCAAGATATAGTAGATGGTCACAATTAGCCTGCATAATCCGGCAGACCCTATTCGAGAAAGTCGAAGTAGAGAGAGGACCCTGGGAACGAGGTTGCATCACAACGGTGTGAGACACGAAAAATGTATCTCAATCCCCTTAATGAGATGCAATTTTCCGATCGTGTATGGATTGAAGCGGCACAATTCCACTCCTGTACAGACCGTACGGATCGACAAACCCTGTTGAAATCCCCCAGACACGGTTCAAAAACGAAAAATATACTTTTACGTCCCCTTAATGAGATGCAATTTTCCCATTTGACGGGATTGAAAGCGGCCCATTCCATCTGACGGGACTGTGCGGATCGCATCAACCCGGTGAAAACCCAAGTTCACCCCCGTCACCACCGCTAAAAAGTGAAAAAAATATTATAATCCCCCTTAAGAGATGCAATTTTCAGATCGTATAGGGCTAGCACGATGGACGAAACAGCACAGATCGACACAGGAAAATTTCACAAACTGAATCAGATTGGTGTATGGCAAACCCTCGGTTATCGAACGTCCAGTAGCTCAACGGGCCCAAAATTTAAGTCTCAAGAAAAGCAGGGTGTGTTCTGACCTCTAATGAAGTCCATTTGTTTCTTTAGCTGATAACTTAACTCGATAATTTCCAAAAATTTGACACTCCCGTCTGGAATGGAAAAACAAAAACAGCTTAAACGGACCTTGTAATTACCTAGGAGCTTTGAGAAACCGCCCCTTGACCAGTATTGTTGATTGTTGTTCCCATGTGCGGCTAATAACAGACACCTTTAGTGAACTCTTATTTACGTGAGTATTTTTGAGAATACAGTAACTCTTTCAGTTTGAGGTGTAACAAGAACACCGATAGTTCAAGACGATAAATGCGGCCTGTGATGAGCGTGTGAGATAATCGTTAGATACAGTACTCCTGAGATAAGCGTACTTGGGATATATGTGGGCAACCCAAACCGGATTTCAAAGCCAATGAATGTGGGCTTCTGAAAGCGTGGGCTTTCCGAAAGCTTGAGCTCAGAAATGTGGAACTTGGAATGTGGCTTCTAAAAAAAATACTACAATTTGGAACGGAAGGGTTCTTCAAGATTTTCCAACACAGGGAAAAACTGCAATTTAATACCACAACAACAACACGCTGGAAGCAATCGCCGACAATCTGAGACAACTAGTACCCAGGACTATTTATACTATTGAGAGATCGGTCATGTGTCATCTCGTCCTCAAAGTGAATCCACTGACTTGAAGTCATAGAGTGATAACTTCCGAATAGATGAAAAATTCATCACCAATGCACGCTATGTTACTTAGGCCGAGATAGCCAAAAGGTGGCGCAACTCAGTAGGCAGGCCTTCGAAAATGTTATATAAACCACCTGGAGCGGGTTTAATAGGTCATATAATGAACCAACTCGCAATCAGACTGCTGGACAACTCTTTGTTCTAGATCTGAAATTATAGTAAATACAAGACGTCTCATATAGCCGTTTCCGTGGGATGCGTTAGACCTGTATGCTGGACCCTATTTGCAAAAACCCCGGCATAAAGAGATAAGTCTTTTTCAACCACTCCGTTGGAAAACGCTTTCCAACGCAACTGTGGTATTATTTTTGGAATGCGTTGAGGCAGATATGTTTCCCTAATGCGTTGGCAACGTTCGACAACGCGTTGAACTCATTGCAAACTTCAGATCGTTTTCATTGTCACGCAATAAAAAAATAAATCGAAAACCATCGCATGTGCAAAAACGTTAAGAAAGTCTTATGTTATAGAAGATAAATAAGATAAACCCATTGATCGCCTGCATGGAAATTGCCTGCGAGCCACCCCTAATTCCCTGGCGTTTTTTTGGAATATTTCAGAGCGAGCGAAAGCAATCTGCGAATCTGGAAACAAGAAATCAATTAATTTCTTCGCCGCGTGACGCAAATATCACGGCGCTGCGAAAGAAAGATGAAAGTTGTAATTTAAAAAGACGACAAAAACAAGCCAATTATTTTTGAGATCAGTCGTATTTCAACTATGTTAAGTTAGTGGCCATCTAGTTCTTTTCTTGGCAGTTCTGTAGTAGGCTGGAATAACACTCCAAAAAACATTTGAACGAAGCTGAATAAACTTAACTAATACAACAAACCGCGCTGGTGGTCGCCGTAAATTAAAATATGCAGAAATCCAGCGTTGCGAGATACTGTTCACTTTTAAACCTAAAACTTCCAAATACAGAGAACGAAATGAAAGAAATGCGAAAGGATGCTCAATAACAATAAATTTTCATTCATGCTGAGTGCGAAGAAACCTGTTTAAAGAGCAACAAAAATGATCACAAATTCCGTAGACGTGCTTTCCCTGCATGACCGCATGTTGATGCAAAATAAAATGTATTCTTCACGCTTACAAGCAAAAGCTTGAGTTTTGTCCCGACCGCTTTTTGCAGTCATTTATAACGCCCGTGGCTTTAGCAATCGTTCCAAAACTTGAATTCGACTTCGAAGTAATAATGTAATTTTCGCCATTTTTTGTTTGTAAGTCCGGAAAAGCTGCTTAAAATTTGCGATCTGTTGTACAAAACTTAGAGGGGGCTCAGTCACGTTGAAAAGCTTAGCAAACTTTTCAATCGTTGTTTGCAATCCGCGTCAATCTTCTCCATCCTTAACCATCCTTGTGTCCTTTATGGTTGTTAGGTAATCGTCTCTGTGATGTTTCTCCTATCTTTACAAAGTGGTATTTTAGGTTTCCTTCCAATTTAACGGGTTATTGTGTTTCGATGTTGAAAATTAAACTCAATATGCCGTGACTGGGCCCTTAGCGTACTTGAAAGCAGCTACGATCTTCATGTTTTCGCGGCGGTTGTAGGAAGAACTTCTTCACCGGAAAGGTTTGAGGAACTTTGCGAGGAACGTTTTGGAACGTTTTTCAATGAGGCAAATCGATCACAAAATCGATCAAAATCGATAAAGATTTTACGCAGGGTCCTATTGGCTAGCTTTGTCAATTTGTCCCCTACAAAGAACAACAACCCCAGCCCGGATTTTTTACCGTGGTTGCCACAGGCATCCCACGGCAATATATATATTCCGAGCTGATTAACCAGTTTATTTTTGGTTTAATAATTTTTGAACAATTCATTTTACATATTTTTTGCAATTACTCCAATTTTTCCAAAATGTTCAAGTTCCAGATTTTATCAATGCCCTGCAAAAAATGTTTAGAAACGACCCACAACCCCAACCAAGCATGAGAAGTTTGGTATTCATTCGTTGATTCCAAGAAAACACTCTTCGCTCAGTATCCTCTTTACCTTAAATGGTAAAAATATTGAGAGATAACCAACAAGAATCAACCTCACCAATAGCCTTGCTATTTTGGGAAGGAGTAAAATGAAGGGCGTGCGAAAGAATCTACAGGGTCAAACTAAGTGAAGCGCACCCCTCAAGATTGCGATTAATGAACTGATTATTTGAAACTTGAACGCCGCTAGTCCGTTCTCAATAATGCCATAATGTTTCAATTGATTATTCGAATATTGAACTCGCTCGTTCGATCCAGATATAACGGCTAAAGCGTGTTCCGTTTTCCCCCCCCGAAAACATCATTTGCAACCGCGATGGCATTCTAGAAAAGACCTAGGTAGGTTTCAATAAAAAATGAAGGTTTAAAAATGTTTCTAGAAGTGCCAAAATTAGAGTAAATGTCGCAAAACGTTTCGGACTGTGCCCTTCATCACGTGGATGTTTCGTTTAGTAGAGTTTCACAAACCTACTAGTCGCACAGTGAATCGAGTCCCATTGTTTTCAGGAAAACGGACCCGTTATTAGCCGTAACCTTGGATTTGACGGCGAGCGAAGTTCAATATTCGAAGTAATCCAATTCATCATGCCTTGCATTCGTGCAACAGACTGAGCGGGTCCAAGTTTCAACATACTCAGTTCATTAAATGCAATCTTGAAGAGGTACGCTTCACTTAGTTTGACTTGTAAAGAATACCACTGATGTTCTTATTTAACTGAAACTTTTTCGATGATGGTGCGTACATGTTCACTTAGTTACGTCTCGAAAACTTAAAGAGTCATACATTTCTGCAAAGATATTTTGCCCGAATGCCGGAGCTTGTTATTCTGCAGATCGAAGTCACAACTGGATCGCGCCACCCAACAAAAACTGGATGAAATCCATGTGGATGGTCATACTACATAGATGTACGCGTCGTACATGTGGGATTTAACTGATAATAAAACAAAACAAACATGTAAAGTAAGGCAGCACAAACTATAGCGTCCATTGCCATACAAGCAATCGCCTTTCATATTCAGTCGCCAAAATGTCTGGCTGGCTTAATCTTCACAACTATGATCAAACCCTCGTCATACCAAAACATATGAACGAAGAGGGATGAATCAGCGACATAACGCCCGAAAAACACCAAATGCACTGTTTGCTTGCGGTTAGTTTCACTCATGCTTGCTTGCAGCTGGCTTTTTACGTCCAGGAAAGGGCAGCATTTAATATATTATATTTGGTCTATTCCAACAAATTAATAAAAGGAAGCCGCAAGCAGACCTGAGTGAGACTGACCGCAAGCAAACAGTGCAGTTGGGCGTTGGAGTCGTGTACTCGATCTCAGTGCGTACTTGACTGTGATCTATGATCAGTATTCAACTATTTTCAAATCCATTTCTCAACACATAAGTTAGTGACTGTCAGTTCGTATTAGAGAAATTTTTTCAAATCGTGAAGCCATATTTAATAAAGGCTAATGTTAAATGGAGGCATCTTGTATATTTAACGATAATAAAAGCGCCTCGGACAGCGAAACATTCTAGAAAAAAAGGAACTATTAAACCAGTGCAACTTTGTGGTAACAAGGGCACAGATTCGGAATTCAAATTAACAACGTTCTGGCTTGCACTGATCACCTGCAAACTGAATAGACTACAAATAACTTTAAAACTTACCCTCACCTCGGTCCGCAGAATTGATGGAAGATTAACAATGACAACAGAGCACCAAAGAAGCAAGCCTTCTGTAGAAAGATTACCTCGTGGGACAGGTAATAAGTTTTCCATCGCAGTGAAGGATGATCGACGTTCACGACTTCAATGCAGCGAGAAAACGATTGCTTGCATGATAAATTAATCATCTATGGCACTCCTAGTTTCGTTTTCCACGAAATTTACAAAAAATCCATACTTTCCGGAGGACTATATTAAAAACTAAGTGGGGGAAGGGAGAAAATATAACAAAACACTCTGGTGAATAATTGACGCACACCTATTGTAGATTCTATCATTTATATATAAGGTCACCATTATTTTTCACTGCTACGTTTTTCTATAATTTTTTAAGCTTAATCGACCAGGAATGAACACATCAGCGCAAATAGCTTTTGCACATGTTGCTCGCAAAACGTCTCATTTCCTCCCTGCTCAATTTTGGACGGGAGGTGGTGAGGGGCGGGGAAGAGCGCAATGTTTCCGAGAAATGTGCTGGAGCGTATCATCCATCAAGCCTGTCGAGAACACGCTGTCATTTCTGGGCGCTTGATCTCGCTTTGGAAAGGTGAGTTTAACATTAATTCCATCCAAGAAAAGCGATCTTAGAAGTTTGTATATATCCTATTCTTCGAATGCGGTAGCAATGGTCCTAAAAGTTGAAATGTTTAACGGGGTATCTTAATCTGCTGTGACCTCCTACCAAAACATTAAACCTGCACAGAAGTTATGATATCCATACTGATGAAGAAAAACAAGGATTCAGTTTCGATTCAGTTGTACAAACAACATCGTGAATTTGCTCCATGCGTCCTGTTTCTTTACACTCGGTTTCTACGAATGCTGGAGTAGAATTTACTTAAGTGTATGTTATAATTAACAATAATGATCATAAAGCCAAAGCCGAAGAATACGTTTTAATCCGAGAAAGGAATGCCTGCTTGGCGTGATCACGGGTGACATAACCATATAAACTAGTAGTAACTACAGGTTAGAAAGTGCGGGCCTGAATGCACTTGAAGAGCTTTTGTTTAGATGTTGGCTATAGAGAAGATGGTAATGCGTGCCTTGTTTGAAAGCGTGACAGAAAATTGGCGTTACTTTCGATTCTCACTAGTTAGCTAATTAGCCTACGAGCAAGCTCTCTATTTGGGTCTCACGCGGGAGATTTTGGGTCTCACGCGAGATTTATTTTGGGCGGGAGCCGCGAGAGGATTGGGGTTGGGGGCCCCCGCCCCAATCCTCACGCGGCTCGCGCCCAAAATAAATCTAGCGTGAGACCCGAATAGAGAGCTTGCCCGCAGGCTATTGGTTAATTAAATATTCGATTAAGGAAGGAAGAAGGCGCCGGTCGCGGAGGAATGTTTATTTGCTCAAATTTGAGGCAAAATCTTTCAGAGATGCAAGACAGGACATTGTAAGGATATAGAGAGTAATTTGGGACCATTTGCTGGCTTTTAAGGGTGAAATTATCCAGAAGCAAGCTTTATTTTCGCTTCCGTGCCGAACACCGAATAATTTACGCGTTGTTTTAATATATGCTGTCTGTTCTGTTTTTTTTTTTCATGTTCTTTCGTCCTCTTTTCTACGCCGCCGAGGTAATTTTTTTGCCTAAATCACGTGAGGAAAGCTTGAATTAATGTTCCCATTCAAGGTTTAGCTCTGACGCAATAATTCTGTGATTATTTTAACGAAACGTCTGAAGCGTTGGCTTGTGGTGTTGTGGGCGACCGTGGCTACTTCGTTGAGTCAAGCAATGACGCGATGGAGGTGAAAAAAAAATTGTAATTATTACATTCTGGTTTTCTTCCATTTCGCTGAAATCTCAACATGATATGGCTGGATTGTTAAGAAATAGATAGTACTTTTGCCGATGTGTGATAGCTATTAACCCTAAAGTGTTTTCCCTTCGAAGTCAGGGTTTGTGAAGAGATTTTTTTCGACCTGATATGCGTAATCAGAGATTTTATAAACGTCATTTCATTGACGATTCAAACGAATATAAATTTAGATATGTTTTAAGCTCAAGTTCTAGTGAACAAAACACATTTTCCACGAGCGCTTGGCTTTAACTTTTTCCGGCGAAAGTTTGAGCCGGAGTAACAGAAGCTAAGATCAACGTACTTTGATCTTCCATGTGCATGTGACAGAGGTCTGCATCCGGTATCCCATGTGACAAACTGTTGTGATTGACACAGTTTTCGCATTCTGATCGTTGTTAGTGGTAGAACAAAATTTCAACTTCCGGTTTCAGTGTCCCTGTTATAAACGTGGCGCGCACGTGTAATACGCAATCCGCTGATCACTGTCAAGATTAGGGTTGCGGGCCTCTCTTGGGCCCGCAACTACTATCACTCAACTTTCTAAGGGCAAGTCTAGGCAAGTATAAAACAAATTTCACTCCTTCAGGCTTGGCGAAGGAAAGAATTTTTTTTTTTGTTTCATGATCATGTGTAACGATATTGTGTAATAGCGGCCTGGTTACCCAGCGCTCGCCCTTGTGGTTATTTAAGACTCAAAGATCCTTACATGGTGTCAGAAGAGTGAACTCGTGAGCTTCACCAACTGAACCCGAATAAGCTTCTTCCTTAGAAATTCACAATGGCCGTCGCTTCATTTGGCCTGCCTCCACCGGAGCCTCTACAATCCAGCAATGGAACACAGCCCAGAAGTGGAAGAAATTCAAACAAAAATGGAACAATTATGAAATAGCAACCGGCGTAGCAAAGAAAGATAAACCAACACGTGTCACGACTCTACTTACTGTAATCGGCGAAGAGGCTGTCGATGTTTACAACACGGTCACATGGGATGAAGAAGGCGACGAACTCAAAATTGAAAAGGTTTTAGAGAAGTTCGAGTCGTTTTGCAACCCTAGAAAGAACACTATATATGAACGCTATGTTTTCTTCTCGCGAAATCAAGACAATGGTGAGTCCATCGACCACTATGTGACGGCATTGAAAAACTTAGCAAGCACTTGTGAATTTGGAGCACTCAAAGAGTCGCTTTTCCGCGATCGGATCGTTTTTGGAATACAAGATTCCTCAGTGAGAGAACTACTCCTCAGAGATGCAAAGCTAACCTTGGAAATTGCAATTGAAAAAGTCAGGTTATCCGAACTCACTCAAATCCAACTGAAGCAAATAAAAGCCGAAAAGACACCCGGTGAATCAATTAGTGCTATTAACACCGAGAAGAAAAACCGCCCAGTAAATTCCCCATGATAGATTGCAAATTCTGTGGCAGAAGACACTCAAGGAACAAGAACCTTTGCCCAGCTTATGGTTCAAAGTACCAGAAGTGTGGTCTTTCAAACCATTTTGCAAACAAGTGCAGGACAAAGGAAACAAGACACCTAAAAACAGGCAAACTACTCCATTTGGTAGAAATAAAAGATGATACGGAAGACGAATTTGCTATCGATATGGTCACTCACAAAATCGGATCACTGAACACCAAGAGTAATGATGAAGTTGCTAGTCAATTGTTTGTGACCATGATGGTAAACGACATCGGTAATGTCAAGTTCCAGCTCGACTGTGGAGCGACTTGTAACCTTCTGCCACTGAAGGACTACGCAAGGGTTATGGGAGATCCTGATGACCTCTACATTCAGAAAAGTAAGGCCAAGTTAACCATGTACAATGGAACAGTTATGTACCCAATGGGGAAGTGCAAACTCAAGTGCACGAGAGATGGTTCGTCCCATGTTCTCGAGTTCCAAGTTGTTGACGGAGACGTGAGACCACTTCTTTGTGCGGAGTCATGCCAAAGATTGAATTTTTTAAAAGTTCTGGTGAAAGACTCTCTCCATCATGTGGACACTGTGACTCAAGACAGCCAGTATACGCCATCAACATCGAAGACAGTCATTGATGACAACATCTTGACAGAGTATGCAGATGTTTTTGAAGGTCTTGGATGTCTCGCAGACCCTTACCACATTGAGATCGATCCAACAGCACAACCAGTCGTACATCCACCCCGCAAGGTACCTGTTATCCTGAGAGAGCCAGTAAGATTGGAATTGAAAAGAATGGGGGGAGGAGAACATTCTGGCCCCAGTGAGCGAAGCAACAGATTGGGTATCAAGTATGGTTACAGTGGTCAAGCCTAACAAGCTCAGAATATGCATCGATCCCAAAGTACTAAACAGAGCCATCAAGCGGCCTCACTATCCTCTTCCTATCGTTGAAGAAGTTGCCACCAGTCTTAGCAAAGCAAAGGTGTTCTCTGTACTAGATGCTAAAAGTGGGTTCTGGCAGGTGCCGCTAGATGAAGCTTCCAGCAGACTCACCACCTTTAATACCCCCTTCAGTCGGTATTGCAGGTTGCGCATGCCCTTTGGCATCTCCTCAGCACCCGAGGAATTCCAGAAGAGAATGAATGATACCTTTGGAGATCTCAAAGGCACTGCAGTGATTGCTGATGACCTTTTGGTGTACGGAGAAAGAGACGACATAGAGACCGCCACTTCAGATCATGACAGGAACGTGAGAATTGTCCTTGAGAGAGCCAGAGAGAGAAATCTCACCCTAAACAAAGACAAAGTCCGCCTGAGACTTACTGAAGTACCTTACATCGGCCATTTGCTTACAGCTGATGGACTGAAACCAGACCAAAAGAAAGTAGAGGCAATCCTGGTGATGCCAAAGCCCACTGATGTGCAGTCAGTAAAGAGGTTCCTGGGAATGGCAAATTACCTCTCAAAGTTCTTGCCACATTTGTCCACAGTCACGGAACCACTAAGGCGACTAGAAGACAAGGATGTTGAATGGCACTGGAAGGAAGCCCATGAAGGAGCCTTTACAGAAGTGACGCGACTCATAACTAATCATTCCGTGCTATGCTACTATGATGTGTCAAAAGAGGTCACCCTACAATGCGACGCATCGCAATCAGGCCTTGGAGCTGCTCTGTTGCAGGAGGGGCAGCCAGTAGCTTTCACATCAAGGGCACTCACAGTCACAGAGAAAAATTATGCCCAGTTTGAGAAAGAACTTCTCTCGATTGTACACGCATGTGAACGGTTTGATCAGTACCTCTTTGGCCGAGGCGTCACCGTGGAGACCGACCAGAAGCCCCTGCAGGCTATACTAAAGAAACCACTACTCACAGCCCCAAAGAGACTCCAGCGAATGATGATGCGCTTGCAGAACTACCAGCTAAAAGTCGTCTACAAGAAAGGCCAAGAGATGTACATAGCAGACACCTTGAGCAGGGCGTACCTATCTGTACCAGACCATATCTCACAGAATGAATTAGAGTTTATCCGATCAGTAGAAGAAGTGGACATGACCGAACATCTTGCCGTGACCAGAGAGCGTCTTGCAGATTTCCAACAGAAAGCTAAGGATGATCCAATCCTGCAGCAGCTGAAGGAGACTATTGAGCTGGGGTGGCCAGAGAGAAGAGAAGCAGTCCCATCAGAAATCCGTGCATTTTACTCTTACCGAGATGAACTGACAGTACAAGGTGAGATACTCTTCAGAGGAAACAGAGTCATAGTACCAGCAGATATGAGATCTGAGATGCTTAAGAAAATCCATGCAAGCCATATTGGCATTGAGGGCAGCCTTCGGCGAGCAAGGGAAATCCTATATTTTGCCTGGAATGACCGCAGATATCAGAGACCATGTCTCTGCTTGCGGAACATGCAATTCTTTTCGCATGGAACAACCGAAAGAGCCCCTCATGCCACAGAAAGTATCCGACAGGCCCTGGTCAAAGGTTGCTGTGGATCTATTTACACTGGATCAGACCGAGTATATCATCATCGTGGATGACTACTCCAATTTCTTTAAGTTACGAGCCCTGTCTGATACGAGAGCTTCATCAGTAATTACTAGTCTGAAATCGCAGTTTGCCAGACATGGTATCCCCAATGTCGTCAGAAGTGATAATGGTTCCCAATTCTCCTCATCTGATTTCAAAACATTCTCTCGAGAATGGGACTTCGAGCATATCACCTCTTCTCCATACCATGCTCCATCTAACGGAAAAGTTGAGAAAGCAGTTAACACGGCCAAACGAATCCTCAAGAAAGCAGCGTTCGACCACAAGGATACCTACCTCGCTCTACTCGACTGGAGGAATACTCCAACCGAAGGGCTCGAATCCTCGCCAGTACAGAGGCTGATGGTACGGAGAACAAGGACTCTCCTTTCAACTTCAGCAAGATTGCTGAAGCTCTAGCTTCCAAAACCCGCCAAGGATCTTGTAACAAAGAAAAGAGAGAAACAAGCACACTACTACAACAAAGGGGCCAAACGACTTAAAGAGCTCAAACCTGGAGATATAGTAAGAATGAAGCCAGATCCAAAAGATCGAAAGAAGCTGTGGAAGAAAGTATCATGTCTACAAGAAGTTGCGCCAAGATCCTATGAAGTTGATATCGAAGGGACAAGATACAGGAGAAAAAGGAAGGATTTGATAGCAACACAAGAGAGTCCTGAAATCGATAACCATGTGGGGGAATCAGATGAGCCACGTCTGACGGATGACCAGTCCCAAGGAGTCATTGACCCAGTTCAGCCAGGCATGCCTTTAACTGAGGATACGGCTCCAGAACGACCAGAGACCTCTCAAAGAGCTCCAGAGATTCCTCAGCCAGATCAAAGAAGATTCACCAGACCCCGATCCGTTTGAAAGACTACTGCTAGCCCTGAGGGGTGCAGTCAAGCAGAGCTGTTACTTCGTTATTGTCTCATTTTAGCTTAGGATGGACTTTGCGCAGGGCAGTTAAATTTGCCTTTGTGGACATCTTTGATCTCATTCTTTATTTTTCTTCGCTTATTGCGTTCGACGAAGTGGAACGCAAGCCTAATTTTGTTGCGTGACTATGGAGAGTTAGTTGCCCTGTGTAAGGTTATAGCCTGGAAAATCCACATTCCTGTAAGGGCACAAAAATGGCCACCCCGCTTATTTTTTGCAGGGGCATGTCACGACATAGTTATTAACTATGTCACGGCGAGTAAACTGGGACCGTAGGGTCTAAGTGAGACACTGATGTGACGAACATGTGAGCACGTGAGCAGGCAATGTAGACTTTGGTCCTTCTTTCAATGTGCTCTCGATCTCATTCTTTCGCCGACTGGGTCGAGCTGTCGTCGGAAATAGACGTGTTCGTTTAGTCGGCGCGCTCGAGAGGTCAACTTTTGAGCTAAAATGCACGATTAACTTGAGTATGACAAAATCTGGAAACAAGAAAAGGAAGAAATTAAGTAGCTCATCAAGTACTGAAGCCGCTTCTTCCGCCGAAGGCAAAGGAGACGAAGCATTTGAATCAGGAAAGTCGGCAGCAATGGCGACCAGCGAAGGCGTCAATGAAACCCCTTCTCTGGTCGACGTATGGAACGTGCTTACGGAAATTAAAGCTAATACCGTGAAGTTGGTACTTGACGTGGAATTGTTAAAGGCAAATTACAACGAGCTAAAAGGCAGTCTATATTCTACAAAGAGCCAGGTGGATACCCTAGTCACAGAAAATATTGCTGTTAAATCCAAGTTGAAGCTCCTCGAAGAACAAGTATTAACATCAAAGAAGGAGTTGGAGGAACTTAAACGAAGACTCTACGATGTTGAAGGTAGCCACGATGACTTGGAACAATATACACGTAAATTTAATTTAGTGATACACGGAATTCCAGAACGCGAAGAAGAAGATAATGTTCAGAATGTTATTAGTTTAGGAAATATTCTGAAGGTCAACTTAACACGTAGTGACATTGATATTGTTCACAGATTGAATACAAAAAACAAAACCAAAACACGACCGATTATCGTCCGTTTCAGTAACTACAATGCAAAAAGCCAACTTTATAAAGCTAGGATAAATCTACGAAATGCAACTCTACATGACCTTGGAGCGGAGAAGATCTTCATCAATGAAAACTTAACTGCATGGAGAGCGGGGCTATTCAGAGAGGCAAGGAAAGTTATGAAGAAATTTCACAACGGTAAAACGTGGACTGTCGATGGAAAAATCTTTGAAAACAGACTTAACTGCAAAAGTGTTAAAAATGTTAAATTTTTTTGTTTGTATAAAATTTGGCCCTTGTCAAATTTTATACAAACAAAAAAAATTTTTGCCCGAGCGGTGAAAGGCCTAGGTACGAGTTTAGCGCTACAGTGTTTTGCAGGATTTGTAAGCAGCAGTTTTCCCAGTAAAATCTCATGAGCTAAGAGATGACAACATGAGACAAAGGTAAACTATTCATTCTTTTCGCTCCTTTATTTACTCTATCGCTACTCAGCAAGATTGTGTGCTCCCTGTGGTTAACGCAAAGGTCAGCCCTATATTTTGTTGAGTTTTCGACTCCGTGCGCGCGCTTGAAAATGACGTGGCACGCGCGTGACCAATGAATAGTGTGCGCACTAGAGATGCGCAGTAGCAATGGGCGCGAACGTCCTTAAGGTATCTGTATAAACATTTATACGGCGTCGAACGCACTCTCATAATCTTTGATTACTACTAGTTATTATTTCATTTATTTGTTGCCACTCGGAGCTTGTGTCATATTGCATTAGAAAGAGGAGGATGTAACGATATTGTGTAATAGCGGCCTGGTTACCCAGCGCTCGCGTCAGCAGCTACCACGAGTGAGTGTATTAACTTCTTTGAGCTTCGGAATTACAGTCTTTACAAAGCTTTCCTGGTGGTTATTTAAGACTCAAAGATCGTCACATCATGGTTCAGCCGTTTCAGAAATGTTTAATTGCTAGTATTAATATGAAATTGAAGCTTGATGTTAATAGTGAACTCTTACAAACCCTTTCTGGTCTGTTGTGTGACTGTTTTTGCAGGTTACTATGTGTCACTGAGGTTCAAATGATCAAGTTGAGAAGGAATTCTGTTCAAAATGTTTTGTAGACAATGCCGGAAGACCAAGCTACGACGAGAGTTTCCCTTGATAACCTTGACTGATAAGTGTAACCATGCCCCTCTTCACTGTCTAAGGGTAAGTTACAACCTCGTCCCCAGGGCCTTCTCCTCGACGATTTTCAAAATGGCGGATTTGAAAATCGTCGAGGAGAAGGCCCTGGGGATAAGGTTGAGGTAAGTTAAAGGAGGTGTCTCTACGTTGATTTCAGTTGATCAGTTCATTACCAAAATAAGCGTAGTAGAAGCTGCCGCTATAGAAAGTACCGTCGAACCCCGCTATTTCGGTTAATTCGAAGTCCCCGCTATTTCGAACGAAGATCAAATTCCTTTGGATTTACCCAACCTCGTTCCCAGGGCTTTTTCCCTGGTTTGGGGGCGGAGCGGGAAAAGGCCCTGGCATCGGCTGGTCGCGTGCCCACTTTACACCTTGAAATCCTGGGTGATATAAATTAGCGAGTTTGCATAATCAAAAGTGCCAAAATCACGATGGCGGAGAAACTGTCTGTGCTTTTCGACTTGGATCCTCTTTTAAACGTTGAAACTTTGCGTCTTTTTGTTCAGTTAAAGCCACTTCAAGTAATGTTTTGAATATTTATTGATAGGCAAAGACATAGCAAATCTCTGCTGGTTCAGCGTTTACCGGATTTCTTGCTTTTGCGGACAATAATATTTTGTAAAATACACGAATTCTAAGGTTCGTGACATTAATGCATTTGCCGGTTTCTGTTTGGTCTGTTTGTCGCTTCACTCGTGTTTATGAAAGGCACTTCATGCAGTATTCTAAGGAGTAATTTTAAGTTGAGTTGCGTGCAATGGCAATTTTTTTGAGCTAGGCCGAACAAACAGTCAACAGACTTGCGGGTAAATAGCTACATTTGAATCCTGTGGTGCCAGAACTATCAAAGGAGGAATAAACCTCCTCCTCGTCAAGCTCCAGCCGAAACATAAGCCGTAGCTGCAAAAAACATAAGGATCTGGACAAGCGTATAGCTTTCTCGAAGTAAAGCTACGGTCAACCTCGTTCCCAGGGTCTCTTATCTTACCGCCCTAGGCGGTAAGATGAGAGACCCTGGGAACAAGGTTGAGCTACGGTGTCTCCTAAGAAATCCGCACGAGGGCAAATATGATATCCGTGATAAGAAACTACACGTACTGTATTTGCAAACAGTTCTAGTTACCACCGGGCCCGGCGTCACAATAGAATGCAAGTAAGCAAAATGTTCACGGTAAACTCACTAAAGCGTTACAGAGGTGTCAAACTCGACGAAGCGACATGCAGATAACAGCAGAAATCATGCAGACCCACGACGGCCTCTAAAAATTTGCGATAGCACGATCTAACGGCTCAGATCTACTTAAAATTACTCCTTAGAATGCAGCATGAAGTGCCCTTCATAAACACGAGTGAAGCGATCAAATGGTCGAGTGACCGAACAGAAAACGGCAAATGTATCAATGTCACGAACCGTAGAATTCGTGTATTTTACAAAATATTATTGTCCGCCTTGACAGGCAAGAAATCCGGTAGACGCTGAAACAGCAGAGATTTGCCAAGCCAGTCGCCCGGGGGGATTACTCGATATATCCCTGGGTGGGGAGGTGCGGCCCGGCCCCTCATACCCTGACCCTGTTTGAGACAAATATCGCTGATTTTCCTACCCTGTTTAAGACAGAATTCCGATTTTTGATACCCTGCTTAAGACATAGATTAAAAGTTGCGGTTACAAATTGTGTGGCTTTCTTGTTGTGTAATCAATGGAAATTTAATGTGCCTGGTATCAATGTCAAAGTCAACGGAAGGCAATAATAATTTACAAGAGCTTGTAAAAATTTTTCTGTTTACCGTCCAAGAAAAGACATCCCATCTAAGATAAAAATTGATAAATCAATACCCTGATTAAGACAAAAAATGACAAATTCGATACCCTTTTTAAGACAAGAATACCGAAAAACATACCCTGGCTGGCCGCACGTTCCCATTAAGCCCTTATAAGAGAGTACCCCCCGAAGGGGGGGGGGGGGGCAGTCGGTAGAACGGCAACAATGTCTTTGCCTTTCAGTAAGTATTCAAAACATTACTGGAAGTGGCTTTAACTGAACAAAACGACGCAAAGTTTGAACGTTTAAAAGCAGAGTCAAGTCGAAAAGCACAGTTTCTCCGCAATTTTAGCACTTTTGATTATGCAAACTCGCTAATTTATTACATCGAGGATTTTAGAGTGTAAGGTGGGCACGTGACCAGCCGATGCCAGGGCCTTTTCCCGCCCCGCCCACAAGCCAGGGAAAAGGCCCTGGGAACGAGGTTGGGATTTACTCTTATGTTTTAAGTCATTTACAATCAGCTATTCGAACTCGGTTATTTCGAATTCCCCGCTATTTCGAACTCATCGTTCTTGCCCAACACCTTAAATCAACCCCGTTATTTCGAACCTGTCAATAATAGAGTACAAGAAGAAACTCCCAAGCGACAAACAAAGAGTGAGGTCCGTCAAGCAATCGAGACTCTCTCTCACGTTACAGTATGTTTGCTGTGGAGGGAGCCGAGATTCGACGGCAAACAAGCCAGTTGTCATTCACGATTGACAAAAGTATTAGAAAAACCCAAAAACAACAGAACACTCAAAGATTTTTCAATGCAACAGCATCTGCTGATTTATCCGACATATAATTACTGTAATTTTATTTAATCAGTGTCTTTCTTCAAACTGTACTGTACTTTATTCAGAAATGGCCGTTTTTATGCTAAGGACGTTAATGTCGTCTCGGACGTTAAAGCTGTCTCGAGACAGCTTTAACGTCTAGTATAAAAACGAAAAATAAGAAAGACGCCTTTAACGTCTGTCAACTTTAACGTCCTCTTTTAAGAGCGTCTGAACGATGCTCTTATCAGTCGCCTTTAACGTTTAAGACGTTAAACCTGTCTAGTATAAAAACGTGACGCCCTTAACTGCCTCTCATGTTACCATCTAGTAGATTTGTTCGTATGTTGACGGGCTAAAAATTGCTTGTTTCCAGTGACGGTCTGAGTGTAGAACCCAGTCTTTTTTATAACAAATGTAATTTTTCTTTGTTAGACCGTGTAATTAAATGCGTCTCGTTTTTATACCAGACGCCTTTAACGTCTTGGACGTTAATGTTGTCTAGACAGCATAAACGTCTCTAGCATAAAAACGGCCAATGGTTCATTGTTACGAATTTTACCCTTCCCCGTTGATTTCGAAATCCCGCTATTTCGAACTTTTTTTCCATTTCCCTTGGGACTTCGAAATGGCGGGGTTCAACTGTACACTATTTACGAGTTATTCAGATCATGTTGACATATGTGCTTACTCCTGTTTCCCATTCATTTCTGTTACCTTTGGACGAACTAACAGCGCAAAAACTACAGATCTCAAGCGACCACAATCACAGATCAGTGTTGCATGCTGCTTTCTCGCTGGTGATTAACTGCAGTGCCGAAATACAACTTGTTTGCTTTTCATATAATTTGCTTGACACCGGAAATACGGAAAGCGCTCACTACAGTGGAAACAATTCACCAGCTCAAAATGCCTACTTATGTTCTAAAGAAAAAAGGGTTACCTGAATCCACAAAATAAGCCTCTTTTGGAGCTCTACTTTTCTACAAGAATTGGATCTGATCTTAATGAAATAGTGAGCCAGTGACACCTTAGAACTGTGTTACAAACGCGAAGTTAAGTCATGTGGTTTTGTTTTGTCCTTTTCATATGCAGTGTGTGACACACTTTGTAAAAAATGCAAACAGATGTTCACAGTGCTCTCAGAATGTTGCCACTGACAACGTGCGGTATTGTGAATTCGTGGAGACCCTGGAACGGCTCTTCCCAGAAACTCCGCACTTGTTGACCGAGGCATCAGATTCTGCCTCAGAGGATGTAAACCCAACTATCTCGGTATTCATGTTAGGAGGAGACAGCACAGTTTTTGAGTATCAACCTAACATGACTGTGAAACATTTGAAGCTTAAAGTGAAAGAAAGGCTTGGTACTTCACCTGAAAAACAGCGACTGCTGTACAAAGACCAAGAATTAAAAGTAAGTTAGAGGTACACCTTAAGTCGTAGTCATTTCCTTAGGGTATTTACAAAGATTCTTGAGCTCACCAAAGCTTATTACAAATATTGCAAATATGACAAAGAAAATCGATTCCATTTAGATGTTGCTATTCGTCTTCACACCACGAATGCCATTTTAAAATTTGCAGGCATGCATGCAGTTATTACACTGAAAACCAGCAAAGAACCTGGATTTCATTACAGACGTACACACAAGCCCAACCTTGCAAAGGGCAAGAACAAGAGCCTTTCTGTCTGATTTCCCAAGCAAGCATAACCAAAAGTGCAAGCACGAGCCCAAGCAGAGCATTTTTGTTCCTTTCCTTTTGCATGCGCTCATGCTTGCACTCGCGTTGTGCCGCGTGAAAACGGACCACAACATGAGGACAAGGGAATCATTTATGCTGGTTCAGTTTAAACTCTTGCTTCTCGCATAAGCAGAAAAAGACATTTCGTGCGGGTGAAACTCTCGTCCTGGTTTTCGCGTCGGAACTTGTTTACATTTGACATAAATCGATTGCGCCTGCGTCGCTATTGAAAACTACGCTGAATGATCACTTTCAGGATTCACGTTCTAAACAGGAAAAAAAATCCGAAAATAAGTAACTACAAAATGTTCTCTGTTTTCATTTGTAGAGTTTCGCAGACTCAAAACTCGCAACTCTGCAAGACTACAACATTCAACCTTTCAGTACCTTACATCTGATTGTCCTACTCTATGCCATTCCGGATTCTTTTGACCACGTTATATTTGACTTGTTTTGGGGCTATCCAACCAAAGGACGCGATTATCTGGACGCATCGGTTCTCATTTACCGTGACAACCAATTCCAGGAGATAGCAGATTACTGGCGAACGTGGCGCTTTGCCGGTGCAGTATACCATTCCGGCGACGTGATGGACGACGAGAAGCGCCTTGGTCACCACACAATCAATGTTAAGTTGAAGAGCCTGCCCCGTGACGTCGACAAGCTTTTTTTCACCCTTAGTGCATGGAATTCACCAAACATCTCCAAGTACAAAAATCCTAGTCTGCGTTTCTTCGATGCCAGAGAACCCAACAAGCAGCTCTGCAGCGACGAGATGCAAAAGGCAGCTTATTCTCAGGCCATTATCATGTGCGCTCTGTTGAAGATTGATGGGACGTGGAACGTTTTCAGACTAAACACTCTATCCGCAGGAAATGCGAGAGATTACACTCCACTACAGCAGACGATTAGCAGGATCATTTTGAACGACTTTGTTAGTTAACTAGTTAGCTGGATAGAGATCTTGTGTAAGGAAAATGATTCTCACTTTGCCTCTCTCCACCTAGATGTATAACCGGATATCGGCGATTTTAATACGAGGGAGGGGTGAAACCTGTGATGGGCTTACATGACATCCAGGGCAGAAGCCTTGATAGCAGATGCCGGAAGATTCAAAGCTTGTGAAAATAAGAATGCTGGAGTGGTTCTGGGTAGAGCTCAAATATAAGGGATTTTCCTCAGTAGATATATTGGTACCTATTTGAATTAATTGTGTTGAAACGTCATTCATAATTAACTGGTAATCTTAACTCTCAAGAGCATATTGCGCACGAGTTATGTGAAACAAAAACAGAAAAAATTAAATTAGCTCAAGTCTTATAGTAGCTTATCCGAGAGTGGGATAGTGGAACATGCAACATGAAAGTGCGGCAACGAAAAAGGCAAACACAAAGGAAAAAAAGCTTTCCTCCTTCAAGACAAGAGAGAACGAGAACAATCAACTCTGAGAATGTTATAGCAACGTTTAATTCAGTTTGACTTAAAATGCTCTTTCTACAATAAACAATAAGTCTTACTCGTCCCAGTTATCTTTTAGTAAGTTGTCACTTTTTCCACGTCTTACAATTTCTCTTCTTTTCTGAAAGGTCCTCTGTTGAAGATCGCAATGGACCTCTTTAGCTTGGGCGGTTTGTTTTTCCATTGCAGAGCACGTGATGATACTCTCAAGAAATCTTGCTTTCCAATTTTAAATAGTCGCGTGTATATGAATGAATAATTTTAAGATGGATAAAAGAACAGTTCTCTAGAGATTGTGGTCTACAAAGGGAAAACAAAGCACCTGAGTTAGAGGTATATTGCCTGATTTCAAACAGTGAAGGACTAGGTACGAGTCTGTAAATTATGGGATTAGCAACTATTGATCCACATAGTCATAGAGTGCAGACCAAGTTTTATAAAATCCCCAAGTTTGGTGTAAATAGACCCAATAGTAAGCAAGGTACAGCCATTTGAAAATGTCAAAATTAACCAAGCTAGAAATGTATGGCCATCCGGACAGGAGGGAGGCGGGAAAGTCAGCATGGATAGCTTATTTGAGAGAAAACTTAAAAGGGAATTTTGAAAAAAAAAACCTTCCCCACTTTAAAAATGTGACAGTCGACCTGCCTGGAACTGTTCACTTTCACTTTTCGTCTTCGTGGAAAATGAATTTAATGTTCTATCATTAACTAGTTAAGAAATCCAGAGAAAAGAATGTTGTCAGCGATACTACGTCGGAAAGGATTATTATTGGGAAAGGAAGGTATATGGATTCTCATTGGAGTAAAAAGAAATAGTTTAATTTTATAACTACCATGGATAACAAATTTGACATGCGCTCACGTAGCCTGGGTAGCTTGGAGGTTCGGTTTTTCGGTTTGGTGGAAATGCGAGGATCGCGTGTCAGTTGTCCCTCTCCCAGGCTCCTCCATTTTCTTAGCGCGCTCGACTTGCTTAAAAACCGCCAAGCTACGCAGGCTAGCGCTCACGCAAACGTTCTTATAAATTGGCGTTATAAATTCACACTCGTGTTTGCGTTAATAAAAACTCACCAGTGTTTACGAAACACTGCATGTATTATACAAGCTGAACATATAAAAAGCCTTCATTGGCGCATAAGCAGAATATTATTTGGAGAAAAGCACACTTTAGACAGCTTCGCATGAGAAGACCATTATTTGAAGTCGATTATTTGCAGGTCACTTGAGGACGAAAATGCATCGAACGATAATCTGTGTTCTGTCGTTCTTATGCCGAGAAGTATGACAAAACGTACCAAGAGGCTTACAAAGTTCGTCCAGAAAGATTGGGTGCATATCTGTAACAACACCACATTTATTTGCACTCACTGTGTACTATAAGTTTTAAAGTAAGTCATCAACTAGGTCAACTAAGCAAATAATTGCATACTACCAGCTTGAGAAGTTTAATTGCGGTTATGAGACACCTTAGATAGATGAAGAAAGAAAGAGCGGAAAACATCTACTCCACTATGTAAGGAATATTCCCAGGACATTAAGTTTCTCCCTTTTGGTGGAGGAAAGGTCCTGCATGTGATAAGTTGAAGGGATGGTTTCACGGCTCGGTGCATGTGCAAGGTACAACGTTAATCATTCAAACTCATTGTCTATCTCGTTCCCAGAGCCTCGTTCCCCTTGACCAGCGGTCAGAAAACGTGAGCTCTGGGAGCTACCATTTTGAAATGGAAATAACCGAATTCTGCCCATCCGGTTTCACACAGTCTGCATCTACGGCGCATGCCTGAAATGGTTGCTCCCAGAGCTCTCGATTCCTGCCGCAGGCCAGAATGATCGTGGGCTCTGGGGACGAGAATGACTCATTGTTTATAAAACAATCGGAAGCGTGCGAGTGACTTAAAGCGGAATTAGGTTTGTCTTTCATTGATCATACGCCTACAAAAGGCTAGTAGAATGACTAGTGTAAATAATTTACGGGTGTCAACGTTTTTACAAAGAAATGCCGAAGAGAGCATTGTACATACAATTTCATTTGCCCGACGGCCGGTTTTGTTCTAGTCCGGTCACACGAGTTGTCTACTCGAATCTGATTGGTTTGCAAACTACATAACAGCTTGGATGTACAGTGGCACCCCGCTATAACGAAGACCCCGTTATTACGAACATTTGAAATCCCGGCAGAATTACAGTAAAATATGTGGAAACAAACCCCGCTATAACGAAATCCCCGCTATAACGAATTGATTTGACGGTCCCAACGAATAATTTTCGCTATATCGAATATATTATCCTGTCGCTCTCAGTCAGTAAAACATGATACAAATGGCTGATAAGCCAAACACGACTCGTATTGGCATATGGATCATGATAGGGAGACTTTGACCTTCGAAGCTTTGCTTTATTTTAATGTAGCTGTTCACGCGCAAGTCTGTAGACTGTTTTGCGTGGTGTATATCCCATTGTTCAGCTTGGTTCAGCTTGGTTACCCTGCTATTACGAATGCTTTTGTTGTTAACCAGATAATTCGTTATAACGGGATAACGAAGACCCCGCTATAACGAACATTATTTCGGTACCATGACACTTCGTTATAGCGGGGTTCCACTGTATGCAGTTCTTAGCAGATTGGTATATTATTGGCTAACTAACTAACACTAACTAACACTAACTAACACTAACTTTTTTACACAAGAGTCATAAGTTGAGCTCGCTGTTACTCCATCAAGAAGTTCGATGATAAAACGGTCACTTGTATTCCAAGTTGATTGATTACATTCCTGAATGTTAAATCGCTTTCCGTGTTTAAAACATCTCGCTTCGTAACATCAGCTGATAATAAATACTACGAAAAAATAGCAAAGGACTTCTTTAATTTTCTAATTTGATTTCCATCTAATAAACTCTTAACCGACAGTTATAATAAACACAACTTTAGAACTCGCCATTGCTCCCGGGGGGGGGGGGGGGGGTACTCCCTTATATGGCCTATATAGGTATGTGCGGCCCCAAAGGGTATGGTTTTTCAGCCGTTTTAGTCATAAATAGGGTATCAATTTTGGCTGATTTTGGCCATTTTGGTCATAAAGAGGGTATGGTTTTTGTACTCTAGCCTCAATATGAGTATGCTTTTAAGAAACCAAAAGAAAATTAACAAAAGCCCTTCACAGTAATTTAACTTTGGTCTGAGCTAGAGATCCAATTATAACGCACGTCTGAAACAGGATTTTGATGTAAGGTTCAGGTCATAAATAGGGTTTCAAAATTTTGGTCAGGTCATAAATAGGGTTGGGAATATCGCAGATTTTGGTCATAAATAGGGTAAGGGATTTGGCAAGCGGGCCGCACACCCCCACCAAATTTTTCTGGGAGTACCCCCCCCCCCCCCCCCCCCCCGGGCCATTGCTCTGGTTGAAGACATCTCGTCTCGCAACATCAGTTAACAATAACATGCATCTCTAAAAGAACATCGATTGACTGCATGTTTTAATTTGAGAACCGTAACCTAAACATTCAAGCACAAAATACATATGTTAATTTTCATATCTCTTTTTGAAGACATCTGGTCTCGCAACATTACTCAACAAGAACCATTTCTAAAATAACGTCAGAATGAAAAACGTGAACTTGATTACCGGGAATATAATCCCTAAGCGGAGCTTTAAAAAATTGTTTAATCTGTTGATGAAAACTTCTCGTCTCGCACCATCACTCAGTAAGCAACAAGTGCTCTTCCTGAAATTACCTACAGTTTACCTATAAACTTAAATTAGACAGCAAATCCAAAGTACAGCTTTACTGAGTACAACTTTAAAGCTATAAAGCTCTATAGTCTTGTCGAAAACTTCTCGTCTCGCGACAACAGTCAGCGTTTGACTAAGAACTAAAATTTCATTACCAAATCATGATCTTGATAACAATAACCAATATGAACAGCTTCTAAAAACTGTTATCATTCCGACATCTCGTATCGTAACATCAGTTTGCAATAATGCTCGTCTTAAGGTGGCTCGAAACAGTTTTCATCTTCCCCAGACTAGTTTTACAAATTCTTTTCCAATTACAGTTTGGTTTATCGTATCGGTGTGAAATTTACCACAGACATAAATGAAACGTCATAGAATCATTACATCACAATTTTTCCAGAAAACCTGTTACCATGGCAACGATATAACGCATTCAGTTGCACCCCCAAAATCGAAAGCTATCGTGTTTTTAAGAGAACGGGTCGGTGAAATTTTCTCAAACTCCTATATTACATGTTATTAGGAATGATCGTCAAAATATGTAACTTTAGAAAAATTCTGTAGGACAGAAGGAAGTAAAAACCTAATTTTTGACTATTTGCTTTTTAAATTTTTTCCCACCTACAGAATTTTTTAAGAATTGGTATATATACGCATCCGATTGATCTTAGCTGTCACCAAAAATTTGAAAAAATTCACGACTGGAAGCGAAAATATTAGCGCACAGCAAGGTGGTGAGATTTGTTGCGTGCGACAACGCACCGTCAATGCGCTAAGGGTCAAGAACAAGAGGAGTGCAATAGGATGGAGCTCGACTAGCTCAGGTAGGGCTAAGGGACTATGAGACTCTAGTAGCAGTCACTCACTTATCAGTATCAGGAGCAATGAGGATAGAGGCTAGTTAGGGGAGTGGGGTGGGGGGGGGTGGTGAAAAATACACAGTACAACGCAGCGGACTGTGGCGGGTGAGCAGAACACGCTCGTGGCGCATAACATAAGCTTTGATGGGTAGTTGGGACATCAATCAATGTGGATGGCCCTAATAGCGCATACGACCGCAGCAATTAAATTGTGCCTATATGGTGCACACTCATAACTTCTCTCTCTTTGTGGAGGATTAGGATTAGTATGTAGGAGAATAGGAATTGGGACCGAGAGGAGGACAAGTCCAGGGAGTAATCGGCGCGAGTAAGTTTCAAAAATCGGACGAGGCGCGGAGCGCGGAGGCCGAGTTTGAAATTGCGAGCACGATTAGTCCCCTGAATTGTACGACACGAGGTCCAATTACTAATTAATCGTATCTATAAACAAATTTCGGGGAAAAATATATGTCTTCTGAGAACTTTGTTTGAGCGAAAACGGTCTGTAGTCGCGCTTTTCCTAAGTTTTGAAAACTGTAGAAAACATTGCTAAGGAAGCCATTGAAGCGCGCGTAATTGGCCGTGAAAATCAGCGTGGGTTATCCCAATTAACAGGTGTGCGCGATTACCAAAAGTTCAATCCGGACAGCCGTCCGTAAGTTGGACACCCACGTGGACACCCACGTGGCGAAACTCCTTTAAGAACGGGCAATATTTTCAATGAAAAATAAAGCAATTATTAATTTGCTTTCGTAGGATATGAAGAATTCTTGCAGATCTCAAGGGTGTTATCCACCTCGGCCGTTCGCAGGCTCTGTGGATAACAAGTCCCTCCTTGATCTGCAGAATTCTTCATATCCTACTCAGCCTTCACTTAATAATTGCTAATTATTATACTTGAAACTCTCCGTCCAACTCTTTTCTGGTTGGCTGAAAGCGTACAGTGAATTTCGTGAGAATCAGCTTCCATGACGCTCATAACTGCCGATTATGCAATAATCATGTCAAGGACACTTACGGTCCATGGGTAATCATGTCATGTATGACTGCGGTGCATGATTTTCTAATGGTAATCATGTCAAGTTTGCGCGCTTTGTTGGCTTGCTGTCAGTGAAGTAAGAAAAACCATGACTTCAATTTTTTTTCTTGTTAACACTATTTTTTTTGTGTATAATAAAACAAATATTATTAGATTCGCTTTTTGTGATATCCAGAAATAATCAAGGTCTCGGTAAGGGTTATCACCTCAGCCTTTGGCTTTAAGCTGATAACCCCTAGCCTTGACTTGATTATTATGATCTCACAAAACCTTCATCCTAATATAATATTGTTTTATTATTGTTTCCATCGTTTTAATTTGTCACCAGGCCACTCCTTGGCTTTTGCAACAAATCCCGGAGAGCATTTTTTACTTTTACTTTCTTAGCTGCATGGCTGCTCACGTGTTTGTGGCAAGAACTTTGAACAGCCCCAAGAGGTATGTGATAGTATGAGTGGATAAATTGCAATTTAAAGAGTTTTGGCAGTAGAGACTATTGTTGAGGTTATCTCCGACATACCCTTATCTTCTTTTTAAAGTCTGAAAATAAAAATTTTTATTTTAAGGAACTTAATTTTCTCTGATGTTACCTTTCCACTATTTTCAAAAATTATCATAATAATAATAATAATAATATAATAATAATACATAATAATAATAATATAATAATATAATAATAAAATAATAATAATAAGAATTCATAATAATAATAAATCCCAAACTTCTCCACCGTGTTTTGTTTAACTCGATAGAAACATGGGTACATGTTTTCTATTTCAACCAAAAGGCAACGTTGTTAGTATTAATCGACTTTTTTTAACTAACAAAGATATTTACTAGTAGATTGAACAAAAAAAAGATGTACTCACAGATGCTTACTCTTGGCCCAGCAAATTTGTTTGTTGTTCAGAGTCCTCATCGCAAGTTTATATCATCACATAACAAAACCTAGAAGAATTGACATATTAAAAATGTAATGTCAAATTAAAAACATTCACCAATTAAATTACAAGACAGAATGAAAGTAGCATAATTGTACAACCTCTGAGATTCTAATTCTAAACAATTACCACATTTTCGTTGATATTTCTACTTTGGAAAACAAAGAACACGCCGCGGAAACGTTTCCAAAATTCGTCCGATCAGTCTTGTGTGTTATCGACAGATAGGATAAAAATCCAGCAATCACAGGCCACTAGTGTGACCTTCAGAACTTCTTTACATTATGCTAGCGGGCTGTGATTGGTGCATTTCGACTCCGATCTGTCGATAACATGTATGATTGACGGAAATTTTGAAAACATTTCCACGGGTGTTTTGTTTTCAAAAGTGAGGTATCAACGAAAATGGTGTGAAATTTAATAGGGGTCATGTTGCATAGACCAGTTTTCAATTGAGTCTGTAAACCAAAACGTAAATCAATTACTTATTGATTATGATAGACTACTCCACCCAAACTAAACGGCAGTTAAACCAAATTCACAACCAATTTGAAGTACTGCCTGTCATAGACTTTTACACTCAGTTGAAAACCACTCTAAGGTAAAACATAGGATTAAGGGTTTAAACTTCTAAATTTGAATGATGTATAAACTTTTTCATATTTTCTATGTCACTGTCCAATTTAAGGCAAGTGTGTGGAGATGCTTCGTATTTCTTACCAGAGCTAGTCCTCCGGCAATCCTTAAGTCGCGTCGGCACATCAATTCGAATCGACTTTAGTTTGTCCTGCACAAAGTGTCGGCAACGGTGTGGTGGATCTTAGGCTGCAGCTGGGTTCGCTATGGTGACAACTGGTGATGGTCTCCACGGTGTGTGATCGACATCCCAGAGACTCCAAAGAGTGCAGACCACACTCCGTGCATGAACATGCCCGCCTAAAAAGCTAGGTCTGTAGGCTGGACCAGTGACTTTTTGGCTTACGCACATGCTTGTCTGTGTTGTGGCCAAAACATTTGGCCAGTTCTACGTGCGACGATTCCTTCTACATACCCATTCGTTGTGGGCCAACGCCGTGATGGGCATCATCATGGAGAGGCAATGCTAGCGTGACACACTTTTCTCCTTGATCCTCAGGTCGTGTCACTGTGCGGGGGCGGGAGAGGAAAGCGGCGTCGATCCGTCCCTCTCGAAGATAAAACCCGGAGGGCGTAGGATAAATCAAACATACTCAAATGTGACATTGCACTACTGAGGGATATGGTTGATGGAGTATCATGGGTCTATCAACTAGGGACCTGCGCTGTTAGTGCGCTCGCTCACAAGAGGTAATGGTGAAATGTCGGACTTACGGAAATTAGATAATATTCGCGGGGTCGGTTGTGGCGGTGTGGCACCGCGGGTGGAGATGGTGACAACAAAAAGCTGAATAGATGGATGGAAGAAAACGGCAGTGCTCTCAAGTTTCTGTGTGGGAAAGCCCGGTGGGGCAGGGGCGTGAAGGGTTAAAGAGATATCGGCCTGTACTTATGTAAATCTTAGTGTGTGCTATGAGCAGTCTCACTCATTATGGCTTTTATACCACAGACTGCTAGTGGCAAGTGTGAAATATCTAGCGCTAGAGCACATGGGACAAAAAGTACACTTAGCAGCTGATATATAATAGTTAACGACTCACAGTAGGTGCATTCACGTCGCTCACTACACCTCGGACTAATATGCCTCTATTTGTGTGGTGTTTCACACTCTTCTTTGTGTCACAGTATTGTAGATGTCGTGCAAATGGGAATGACTGCTCTCACCATGATTAGTCTACGAATGTTTGGTGTGTAGAGCTACAAACCTCAGATCTCCTCCCGATGGCCGTGCTCTACACAATAGCTACTTGTTTGGGTTCCATAGCCGCACAGGCCTCCAATAGACAGTAACTTGAGTTCACCACCTCGTGTGTACAAGGATCCACCTCATCGAGGACCACTTACCAAAGTAGGCCAAAAAACCTATCAACAACAGCCAAAACCACAAAACCTACAGTGGGATGTATCGTAAAAAAGGTCACTCAAGCAGGATAGGGTGTAACAAGGGTGGAAATTGTGCTAAAGATACAAGATCCTGCATTCCACCCAAGGGCTCGGCTCCTCATCAGTGCTAGAGCTTAGTGCGGGTTTCTATAGCATTGACAAGTGCACTAGGAAGTAGTTCACTACCTCCCCCCTGGAAGTGATGCTAAGCCATCCGTGATAAGGTTGCCCCGCAGCATTAATTCTCGCCAGATATAACTTATACAGTTACATGATCCATTGTGGTGCGAGTAGACATGCACCTCACGCTCGAGATGGATACAACATGTTGTGTCATCTGTATCCACAATCTACACACCACAACCTGATGTATGTCACCCGAACCCGGGCGCAACAACACCCGAACCACAGCCACGCTTCCACAGGTCAAGCTACACTAACCACGGGGGCCACAAATATCAAAACTCCTCCGTCCTCCGACGTGGAGCCGTCACATAACAAAAAGCCGGAGCAGACGGGACCCACAGGGCAGGCAGGAGAAGGCAGTGAGGCTCAGTAGTAGGGACGATGGCTCAGAGCGGCAGGGTGAGTCGGCTGAATCTGGCAGCAATGAGGGATACAATAGCCTAAATCAAGGCCAACTACATAATCTGAGTAGACAGACATCATGTCATAAAGATCACCACCGCACTATACGTGTACCGCCACGAACGGATGCAGTGGTGCGCAGCGCGCCGCGAATAGCGGAGCGTCCCCTAAATCCCACAATGTAGGGGGGGATAACGACTCCGCTGGCACCCATGACAATTGCTGTGTGCGAGTCGGGGAGCGGATTGATGTGCGTACCGGATGTAGTCCTTTCCTCTGGCTATGACGATTGAATCAGTTGGAAGTCGTCAGTTCTGCTGGACGCCAAATGTGCTGGCTTAGCACTGTCTTGATGTTTTGCTTTAAGAGAAGCCGAAACGTGCTCTACCTTTCCGGGCTCTTGATACGTTAGGCCTGCCACCTTTGGGAGCCGGGCTCCGAGACACCTGCTTTGCTTCTTCCATCATCTGAAATACAATAAGATCATGCTGACATCAGGTACCTTAAGAGTCAGTACCATCGTGAGACGACTTCCAAACATCCAGAAGTCCTGATTCAAGTCTTCCTATTGTCAACAACACTCCATATCTCTTGATGCAACAGAAATCGTAACTGGGCGACGGGTGAGACACTTCCCACATTTACAAGACTTACAATCAGTCAAATTGTTCGCTTTGTGTACACGTCTCTACAGCTAAAGGGAACTCGTGAGCTGGGAAGAGCGAAACGTCCAATATTTACAGGGAAAAGTAAACTCTCACAAGACTTCAACTCTGTCAGATCTCCTGTTCGGAGTTTTTAGCAAACAACACAAAAGCACAATCAAAAAATATTATTTCTACTAACTTTAAGACGGTCCTGGTAAAGGCAGAGGACTTGGAAGGTATGTGAAATGGTCAGATTCTCTGGAAATGCAGCGTTGGTGAATTTGGACAACTCCACCCTTGAAGACTCCGACGATTTGAACATATGGAGTGGCCAAAGTGATGATTCCAACATGCGTTCAGCTAGACTGTCACCAGGCTCAGGTCTCATCTCCTCTGAGGAAAGGTAGCGGAAAATGAAGCGTCGAAGAGCTGTTGTGATGGCATTAGAGAAGAACGATCTGACTCGGCTTTACCAGAGACTATGGATGCTTTGGCCATCTCCTCTGCAATCTCTTTCGGTACAGCCCCACGATACACGTCATGAACGCGTTTGGCAGCCGATTCAGCCAACATGTCTTCAAGAAACTCGTATAAGGCAACCACGTGTTTAAGCTGGATTGCACTATGGGGCTGAGGAAGCGACGCCTTTGGAAAGGGTCGTGATCCACAAAGCCACTTGTCTGTAAAGTCTGTCAAGGGTTCCTCAGGTTTTCCAACCTGATGTCTTTTTATCAGGCAAAGAACTATTTCCATGTGCTCCAACAAATCTTGCACGCTCTCGAGGCTATGGTCGCTTTGACGAATCAAACCACTTCGAAAAACATCTGTAAGTGGCTGCTGAGGAATAAGCTCTTGTAACTCATCCAGGATCTCTCTACAAGAGTGGAAGAGCTCCCGGGAGAAGATGAACTCCTGTAAGCCATCCAACGTAGAGAGGAACGCTTTTCCTACTAAGAAACGGACGGACAGTTCTTTTTCTATCTTGTCAAGATCGAAGAGTACTTCTTTGCCATGACCATATTCAGTGTTGCGCTGGGAATGCCTCAAGATAGTGTCCGACCATTGGTACTGGATAATTTCGTTCTCTCGTGCCTCTTGTAGGTGGACCATTGGAATGGCAGATTTTCCCTTATCTCTCTCTAGGAAGATCAATGCAGAACACTTCCCGGTCGCTGCAATACTGAGCACCTTCCGCAAGAAGTCATTCTGGATTTTCTGAAGAATGTCTAAAGCTGCACAGAGAAACACCCCCTGATTTTGTTTCTCCACAAGACAAAGTGAAATCGGTGAGCTCTCGCTAAGGTATGGTACTTCCTTCTGAAGGCGATGTTTTAAAACAGGATGCATATTCTCAAAGGCGATAGTGAACTTCTCGAAGGCCTCGGTCAATCGCTTTTTCTCCTCCGGGGAGTTTGCTTTGCTTCGAATGACATCACCGATCTTTGTACTGGTGTCTTTACGGCTAAGACGTCTGCTCAACAGCGAATCCACAATACGACTCCAGGAGACAAGGTGGGTCAAATTTGACACAAGAGGTAGATTGTCGTTAAAATCAAGAAACAAGCCAAGCAGGGGATGGTTTTCTCTCACTTTCTCTCCAGTCGCCAGGTAGTAAGCTCGTAAGCTGTTAAACGTTTTCGGAAGCGTAGTTCTCAACAATCGAGGAATGTACACGTTTCTCTGACTTGCGTCTAAAAATTGGGGGCTGTCGGTCTCTTCTATCTTCCTTTGGATGGCCAGTGAAGATTCGCCTGCAAAGTCCTTAGAATGTTCCAGCAGTCGCCTTGGATGAAATTCTCGAACTAAGGGACTAACAGCTGCTGCAAACTTCTTTTCCCAAGACAATCTTGCATCTGGTGTATGACACAAATCTGCTGAAGTGAGGATGGAGGCACTTTGTTCCAAAGCACAGTGCAGGAAACGGATGATTTCCTCTTCTTTGGCATCTAAGAGACTACTCAGCGCCGTTAAGTCGTTAGCAATCTGTTGGAAACACAGTTCGGAAGGTGACTGCTTCTTAAGATCGAGACCCATAAACTGGGAAAGACAGTTGTCGTCAAACAGTTCCAGTGCAAAGCCCCCGTAAAGTGCTGCGTGAACAAACAAGTGAAGAATACGGAATTCTGCAGGCTTCAGTTCCCGTACATGAAGGGAGGCGTCTACAGAGTTTGCAATAGAGACGTAACCTTTTAATGGCAAGATGGCGTTTCCGACTGTCACTGGTTGGGGAAGTGTTTCCTTAACTTTGCATTCTGACCTACAACTTGGACAGGCTGCGTCCGTGTTGTCACCAATCATCACAAAGAACGTTCCACAGGAACAGGAGGAAGATTTGGTTTTGGCAAATCGTTCGGCGTTGGCGTAATGGTGTTGCTTGCAGGGTTGTTGAGGATGTTCTCCTGATGACAAGACATACGACCCGGTTGACGCCAATGGGTTGGTGAAGCATGACATCAAAGCAAGTGTGGCCTTCTTTGTGCTTTGGAAACTTGAAGAAAGGAGGATGCAGAGATGGAGAATCAATGTTGCTTTGTGTACATCTGCTGGTAATGACTCGGGTGAAACGCAAAGTACTGACGCTTTAAAATCTTTCCGTCCTGTGATTCGAAGAAGAAGCTCAATATAAGGCATTTCCATGTTCTGCAATTTCTCTGTAAAAGAAACTATTGCCTTGTCCTCACTATCCTTCAAGTTTCGTCTGGAACGAACGAGATAAAACGACTTGGTCAAGACTGCTGCCATTGCAATTCTTTGTTCCAATGACGTTGCCATAGAATGGATGACTTCTTCAAGAGGTGTCAGATTTTTTTTCTCCAGAAGAGTTGCTAACGCTGCTTGAGCTTGGGAATTCTCTGTGCGAGATTGAAACGGATCGAAACTCAGTTTGCCGACCAGGTCTGGATCTTGCCACTCTATGCTCTTTAAAGACGGGAGTTTACAGCTCCTTTGGCAAACATCGCGGACTTCATACATCGAGAACTCTTTCTTCAGTTCCTTCAGGAAATATAGTTGCACCTCCGAAGCCCTGAATTGAAATGGCTCGAGTTTACTTGAGGAAAATGCGGCGTCTATTTCATTCAAAAGCATTGAAAATTCTCCTTCTTCGACAAGGCACTGGGGTCTTTGCAAAATGAAGGTGGAAAATGATGCTAGAAAGGACTTCAGATATGCTGCTGCACAAAGAAGGTGAAACTGTCCATGTTCGACATCTTCGCAAGGCTCTGTCAAAGTTTGAAAAGCCCTGCGAAAGTTCAGTAGATTTGGATCCTCGGAGCTCGACACAGATGATAGGTCTATGTTCAAGAATGCAACTTCATTTATAAGGTCACAGCACACCACAGCAAATGGGGAGTCAAGCTCGACATTATCAGCAAGGCTTGACAAGGCATTACTTGTTTCCTGAAGCCCTGGGTGTTCCTGGATGGTGTCCACATTCTGCAAAAGCTTTTCAAAGACACCTGAGGAAAACTGTTCTTCTTCGAGAAAGATGCGGTGAACCAACGGCCCAGCCAGACGCATAAGCGATTGGTTTCCACTGCAACATATTCTTGTCAACATAGAGCCAAGGACTGGGGTGTCTGGATTCGCATCAATGCATCGTCCATAGAAGAGCATAAGGAAGTCCTGCAATCTGTTCTGTTGAATGCCTCGTTTCTTCAACTCATCAGCAACACTGGTAATGCTGTCAAAAACGTCTTGGCAGTCGAGGTACCCGGCAGAGGCTCCCGCCTTTCCAAGTTCACCCAGCATATAAATAGAATATTCCTCCAGAGATTCGGGTATAACCAGCAGGGTAACAAAATCGTAACAGACACGAAGGAAGTGAAATGCAGGGCTTTGGACACCCATTCTACTGACCGTAGACAGAAATAGACTTGCTGTTCGCTGCCAACCGTCGGGTCCACTGAAGCCATTTATCACATCTTTTGTTGGAAATAACGCTGAACACAGTGTGTCTACAAGTACCTCGTCAAAGCTGACAGGTTCTTCTTCGCACGGTTCATCTGTCAGCTCCTCTTCTTCTACTTCCGCTTCTTCCACGTCTTCTTCTCTTAGGTCCATTCCTTTCTCAGGGTCGTTTTCGAGTTCTTCATTTCCATCCTCTCCCTTGAAGCTATTTTCTTCACTTTGGTCCTGGGCCTTGTCAACATTCCTATCTTTTTCGAACTGATCTTCTCCGTGGACACGGTTTTGATCTTGGCATTCATTTTCTCGCAGAATTTCTTTTTCAGCTTCTTCATTTTCCGACTCTACAGCACCACCGATGACCTCCTCATTCCCATTTCCATAGCTGTTAATTTCTCCACCACGTTGTTCTTTTAAAGAATCATCGATGGGCGAAGAAGATGGTTCCAGTGTGTGTGTTTCATCTTCTTGCTGTTCCAGTTGCGCCGAATTTTCAGCCGGTGCTAGCTCTCTTTGCTCGTTTGTTGATGGAACTGCGTTTACTTCTCCAACTACTTTTGCTTCGTTTACTATTTCCACGGTGGCCTCATCGCCCTTTGATTCTACTTCCTTCTCTTTATCTTCCTTGTCCATCATCCTTCCTTGCTCACATTGTCGAGGCCGCACATCATTTTCTGTGTTGGTTAGTAGTGCGGAGTCCTCTTCAATTACTTCATTTCCGTAAGCTTCTTGGCAATCGTTCTTACCCCTCGAAGTCACTTCTACATCCTCTTGTTTATCACAATACCTCTCCATTCAGTTTCTTGGTGTCTTCAGTTTCTTTGGCTGTCTTGTCCTGAAATAACATTTTTTCGAACACAGGCTGAAATGCAGAAGACAGAACAGTAAAGTCCACATGTTGTACCTTGTGACACGTTTGATAAACTTGAAGGCAGCTATATATGAAGACTCGTTCAACCACAAAAGAGAATGCAAACACGTTATGAGCCGAGCTGAATCACCATCGATTCGGAACTTTATGTCATGGGCCATTGCCGACTTCATGAAATCAATTCTCTCAGCACGTGAGAAGTCGTCAGAAAAGTGAGCTGTTTTCATGTCAAGAAGATCGTCAAACGTAGCATCCAATGTTCCTCTGAAGGTATTCCATTTCAAGGACCTGAGGAACTTTCTCCTTTACAATGCTCGTGAATCTGTATAACTGTGCTTCTACGGCAACATCGTGCAAGTCTCCATTTTCATCCAGGTTCGCTTCATTCAAAAGGAGCTGTCTTTGGTCTCAGCGAACATAGGCTGTACTTGTTCCACCTTCTTGTAAAATACAGAAGCACAAGGGAATTTCAGCTGCAAACGTCGCTCTGGAACAAAATACGATTCTGCTCCTTGGTGCTCTGGGATGCCATCAATGTTGAAAATTTCTTGGTCCAGGATTAACTCTGACCAGACTTGCATTTCTTCCTTATCGGAGGGATCCTGGGTGAACAAGAACTGTGGCCATGCAGATTCGTTCTCCAAGAAGTAAACAATCTTTGCCAACGGTTGACGTATGAGATGACTGACATGATGCTGAATGGCTCCCACTAGATGCGAGGAATTGATTAAGGCTTGTCGGTCGCAGGCCACAGAGAATTGCCAACTGCGAGCATCGGGCTGATGAGCGCTCAGGTGTTCCCTTTTCTTCAACCACCGTTTGACTATCTCTTTGAAACATTCTAGGATCGTGGAGTTGGATGATGACCTCAATAGCTGCTCTAATTGGACAATGGCGTCCACCGTAGGTTGGTGAATAGCTGGATATTTAATTCGAGTAAAGCACCAAAGAAACTGATTTGAAGCCACATCCTCAAATGAGAGCGCCTTGGTCTCCAGGAGGTCCATGATGCTAACATTCAAACAGTCAGTAATGGGCAAAAGAGGGTTTTCCAAAACATCGATTGTTGCTTGCTTCCAACCACTCTGGAAACTGAATTGCCAGCGCTGACTTTGAGCTTCATTTACCTCACTTTCTCTCTGAACATGGACTACAATGCAAACATGCTTCATCTGCTTTTGGTTTTGTTCCATTGCATCTTTGATGTAAGTCTGTCTCTGCTGTTCGATAATGGACTTTGCAAGAAGCATATGGGTGGCATCAAGCTCTGGCTTACACTGCAGCACTAAAAGTGAGTCACCAGATCTCCAGAAACGTTCCAATTGCCTGGTCAAGTGCTTTTCAGACTTAAAAGCACTGAGCTTTTCGGTCTGGCACTGAAGTAGCCCTTCAAGACACTGCAATAAGTTTACATGGATGTTACTGTGGGTCATTATAAGCAGTCGCATACCATTAGTTGCATCCTCACTTTGCACTGGCTGAAACTGCAGATTTTCCAGGGAGTGTTAAGGTACTCCTTCAAACCTTTGTGCAGGGTTTCTGAAAGTAGTTGTCATACAGTGTCTGGACTTCCTCAAAGTTGTTTTGGCCAAAGATGATTGTAAGCTCCTCACGACACCATCAGGGGATGCTGTTAACATGAGATCGTGCTTGCATTGTTCTAAAATTTCGTCTCCGGTAAGCTCTGCATCTTGACTATTCTTGAGGACTACTGAGGGAAGGGCGTCATCACAGAATCCAACAAACATGTCTTCTTTGTGAAAGTGGGACTCGAAATCAGGAATTGTTGAGATGCCTGTTATCCAGGTATTCAGACTGCTGATAATGTTTCTCTGCTTTAGGTTAAGGACATCTGAGAAACGGAGCAGTTGTTTTTCGAATCGATTGAGAAAGGGCGGATCCGTATAGTCAACTCTGCCTTGATCAATCAACACAACACATCGAAATCCATCATGGACCTGACACATAGGATTACTGAAGGCTCCAAGTGCGACCCGACAGTTCCTCTTTCCTCAACAACAGTGTAGTTTTGATTTAGCATGTCGTAAAGACTGCCATAGATGCTTTCAAGATCTCGAAGAATGAGAACACAGTCTCTCTCCATGCACAGGATGATGCGGCTCAGCATTCGGTAATTGTACTCTTCAGAGAGATCTTCTTCAAATCGACTTCCAAAGATGGTGATTTTCTCTTTGTCCAGTCTTTTCAGCATTTGATCAAGGATACCAATAGCAGAATCGCCGTTCGTGATTATCATGAGATGCCGCGCTAGCTTGTCCTGTAGATTGTCGCAGATGAGCTCCGTGACTGGAAACGGTGCGTCTTCTCCATCAAATCCAGCGAGAGGAGTCCTTCTTGAAACAAAGTTTGAAAATTGTTTACATCGTCGGGTACGCCACCAAAATTCCTCTGTAGTGCACGTTGGATTTCTTTGGTTTTCTCTTCAGGAAACAAATTGTGCAAAGTGTTCTGGTTCGTGTCTGTGCTAAGGCATTTGATTAAGCTGTAATAATCACGCAGTCCGTGAAAATTTGCATACCTCTGATGCTCTTGGTACTTCTGATATGCTGTGGCAAGACAACGGAGCTGGTTGTTATCTGGGTACACATCTTGATGAAACTGACGCCCTGAGCGTGTACCGGATATTCCAAGACCAGCCTTGTCACTTCCAGCCTCTCGCAAGGATTTCCCAGTTTCAAACAAATCTTCCACATCTGGTTCAGGACGGGACAGATGGATTGCACGGTTCATTTTTGCAGCATCCAAAGCCCAATTTGAAATTCCCACGACAGCAACATCAGGAAATGCACCATCGCCTGGCTCCAGCAGACTGTGCAATACTTTGAGAGGGTTATACTTTGACACCTCAGCGAGACCAATCTCATCAAGAAGACAACTGGAAGAACATCACCACTTTTGTTATGCTCTTTGTACCTCCTTGCCTTGTTAAACACCTTGAGAATTCCATCAGATGTCGATGACTCCGATCCCTGGTGAGACACAACATAGAGCTGTGGCAGTGTCTTAAGAAAAGGATCCTTGGCATCCTTTCCCCTCAAATTGCTCCTGATAATTTGCATAGACAAAGACTTGCTGCAACCAGGCTTGCCAACAACAAAAACAGGAATTCGGTTTAAGATACAAACTAACATGACAAACACATTCTCACGGAGCGCAGCATTTTGGCAGTTCCTTCTGGCAATTCCATTCTTTCCAGGTAATCCTCCTGGTCAGCTCTTACAATAGCTTCAAAGCTTGATTCTTGGAATGAATGATTTGTGTGTTTTCTAAAGAACACAGAAACACGCTTGCGATATCCGTGCCTGTCCTCTGCTGCGGGAAGACGTGATTGGTAACAGTGCGCTAAGGCAAGCACAAATGATCTGATTACGGGAGAAAAGCCACGGGCAACTTTGTGGTATTTGCGACTATCCTTCAGCTTCGATAATGGCAAATCGCCCCGTCGTTTCAGGGTTTCCTTGAACCATTTGACAAGGACAATACATCGGTGAGCATCTCGCAAGCTGACACAGTAAGGGCTTTTGTCAACTTCTCTGACATACTCCTGAGAAGTACAAAGAAGATCAACTAGTAAGTTGTCAGAATTTCCTGTGATTCCTACGACCATGCGGCCAATGTATGCACGTTCATCTTCCTTACTCAGCGAACCATAGTCCCAAACAAAGTCAATCATTGTTTCTGGCAGTGGATGAACACGGTACACCAGCTTGAGTATTCATCTATAATCGTCTTTCCACTGAGACCAGCTGTTGAAATGTTACCAGAAGGGCGGAGACGGTATGGATTACAGGCAGCGATAAACACCAAGTTTGGTGGTAGGGGTTTCCCTTTGATGGTACGGTGACAAATCATCTCATTGACCGTTCCGAGGTATTCGCAAGTGTTAATTTCATCAAGGAATGCCCACACGTCCTGGCCACTCTTTGCTTCTACTTCCCTTTCGCTCACAAAAGTGACCAGCTCATCCTCAGTTATCCCTGCATGGAAGTTGAACACGTGAAATGGGACATCACACGTCCTGGCAAGGTACCTAACAAGGCTCGTCTTACCACAGCCAGTTTCCCCCATAACAATGACAGGAATGCCTGCATTTATGCGTTGAATGATTAACACCATTTTGAGAATGTTGTCTGGTGTAAGAGCATAATCTAAGGCCTGCAAGCTGCCATCATTTCCTCTTGGAGTTGTTCGAACAATTCGATCAAGTCTCTCCTGAAGTTGTTTGTGATTCATCTTTGTGAAGTCCTCCATTCCTTTACCTTTCATGGCTTGAGTCTTGAATAATTCTTGAACATTTGAAGGCACTAGTGACAAATCACGATACAGGGCGGAAATGGTTAGTGCTTCTAGACTGTGGAAGACAATGACAAGATGGTTGTTGTCAGCCCATTGAATCATTCCTTCTACCCGTTCAACCATTTTGCCCGCAGCATTCTTTGAAGCCAACTGAATCTCTTTGAGTACTTCTGTAGCTTGTTCTCTAGAGATTGCTTCTGACTGAACATTCTTGCAAGTTACGACAGAGCGTGATGCAAACTCTCTGGACACCTCTAAAAGGGCTCTGAACAAGCAGTTTCGAACATCATGTGATGGGCCAAGTACGACCTTCAAATTATGTGGTTTAAAGTAAGGACTTGCTGAAAATTGCAAAAGCTGATCAGCAAACACTTTGATGAAACTCTCCACTATGTTATAGGACAGGTCCCCACTTAACGCGAAATGTTTTGCTAGCAGTGCTTTACAGCGCTCAGGAGATAGCGGCTTCAGTTCGCCAAGATTCAGGTGCTGGCTTTCCAACAAACCAGATTCATAAGCATGGAGGTATTGACAAACCACTTGAATAGGGCTCAGAGGCTCTTGGCTCACAACAAGGTCTTCATACCCATCCAGCTTGATGTGCACAGGAGAAAAGCACTTCGTAACAGGCAGTGAATCTTGCAACCAGTGCCTCAGTGTATTTGCAATTTCGATGTACACATGTTTGGTTGGAAGATGAAAAAGTTCTGTTCCAGAGGACAACATGCCAACAACAACAAGCTCAAACATCAATGTGTCAAGAACTAAGGGATCATCCACTTCGCCAACATCAAAATGAATGCATTCATGGGGGGCAACAGTCAAACTGGGACAACCTTTTCACTAGATGCTTACGCGATAAAGGCCCACTGATTGGAATGGTCACAGTTTCTTTTTCCGCGATGCAGCATGTTTCATAAATGGCCTCCGTTTTCCCAACTCCAGGAAGATCCGACGTGACCATGAAAACTTCAGGGAAGACTTTCTTAAATGTACCACGCAGTTGAACCTCACTCATGCCGAGGACGTTATGCACTGCTGTAGAAAATTGATCAACAATATGATGATGAACTCCTCCACAGCAAACTATACTCAACAGGTACGGACCTTTAACACTCTCCTGATATGCTCTGATGGCTGCAACAAGCTCAAACTGCATGTCGTTTGACAGGTTCTCCACGTTTGCTAAGCAGTGCAACTTTACTGTAGTGGCATGCCTGTGTGCTTGAAATGTTCGTTTAAGAAGTCGGTCCACCTCTTCCCAACTGGTCTCTGAATGACAGAAAGAACTTGGCTTGGCTTTGGATAAGAACCTGTGGTACTCTCGAACGAGACATGACGACATGAGCAGTCTGTTTACTACCATGCTCAAGGACAGCGACAAATAGTTCGCCTGGTTTAACAGCTCTTTGCAAATCTTGTTGTGGTACATTTTGCCATTTTGTGGTTTGTTGACGTTTGGCGAATATTTTATCTAGAAACCGTCCAATGGCGTGGAAATCACTCTCGATTCCTAGGTTGTCTTTGGATGCTTTGTATTGGCAATGAAAGCTATCCAGGTCCTTGAGTTGTATACGTGGATCAACAAAGCGAAGGAGGTTATGAACAACCGTTCTAATGACTGATCTTTCGTATGAGACAAGGATCTCGAAAAAACTTCTTCATTATCCAAAGCTGATCTGGATGAAAAAAATTTAGGAAATAGTGTTCCTGTTGCAAACGACTTAATAACGTTTCCCACTGCTTTAGTGTCGAGTCCAAGACTTTGCCTGAGATTCAATGTCTTCTGAGGAAGAAAGCTTGGCCCAAAATTTCTTAAAGTTTGGATGGCCGGATTCTCGCAACAAGGTCACCATACTGAGGATGTCTGTAATCATCTCGACTTGTTTAGTAAATGCAGATAAGGTAACATTGACGGAAGAATCTGCCGCTTCGACTACTTCTGGTTGTTTCATTTTTTCTTGCTTCTTTCCGTGTTCACAATAAGGAGAGCTCGGCTCCGTAGGTCATGGAGTTCCGCCATGCTGTAGCTTGTCTCTTTTGTAGCACCTTCTTGGCGGCGATAGCTGAGTTGAACGTCACATGACCCATCAGAGTTGGTCTTTATAAGGTAGCAACCTTTCTGTAGGGCGTTGCTGATGATTTCTTTTGTCATTTCTCCTCGGTTGGCAACATTCATGTACAGTCCTCGCAAACTGTGGACATTACAACTACACTCTTTGATTTTTGCTGCCATTTCTGGCTTCTTTTCAAGCTTGCTGTAGTAGAGCTTGAGGCTTTCCAAGAACATCATGGGATCTTTGGGTGTTTCCCGTAAGACATTTCGCAGGAATCCATGGACGTCAATTAAATCGGAGACAGTTGCTTCAGAAACAAATTGGTCAGAATGTTCCTCTACAGCATCAATTAATATCCTTATGTCTTCATTTGCAGTTTCTTTCATGAACGAAATCAATTCACTAGATTCTTGAAGTGTTTCCATGATAGTTTTCAAAGTGTCATCAAGCTTAGAGTCGATCATGACCACACTCTTACTTTCAACAATTTCTGGCAGATGTTCTTGCTGTGGACTACTGGGGTACCTTAGGCACTTTGACTGATTGTGAAGGGACAACAACCAAGTTGAGCGAATGTATCATTTTCCGCAATGTTGCACGTATGTGTTTGGCAAACTTGTTTACATCAGCGAAACAGAAGTGGAGGAGTTAGCTGGTTCTGTACAGGACCTTCAAAATCCAAAGCTGATGAGGTGTTGCGCCTTCTTGAAAGCAAAGGGTTGCAGCAATTCAAAGAAGCATGCATCTTTCTGGTTGATAGCAGTGCCGATCCACGCACTGAGGAAGTGGACATGCTGTTTTTGGAATTACTGATGAAGGCGGTCTCCTTAGAGAGCTTGATGTGATCAGTTCCTTCTGTGGTCGTCTGGTTCCGAAGCGAAAAAAAGAAATGCTGATTAACTACCTGCACTTCCCTCTTGTCTTTGCAAAAGTTCAGCAGCTTATGTCAATTTTCTCAGCACTTGGATTTGAAGATGCTGATGATTCAGCGGTAACCAATGAGCTACAAGACATCATTTCGTCCAGTCTTACTGGTGGTCTCAGCATAGAAGCATATCAGAAATTGTTGAAAGTAAGAGTGTGGTCATGATCGACTCTAAGCTTGATGACACTTTGAAAACTATCATGGAAACACTTCAAGAATCTAGTGAATTGATTTCGTTCATGAAAGAAACTGCAAATGAAGACATAAGGATATTAATTGATGCTGTAGAGGAACATTCTGACCAATTTGTTTCTGAAGCAACTGTCTCCGATTTAATTGACGTCCATGGATTCCTGCGAAATGTCTTACGGGAAACACCCAAAGATCCCATGATGTTCTTGGAAAGCCTCAAGCTCTACTACAGCAAGCTTGAAAAGAAGCCAGAAATGGCAGCAAAATCAAAGAGTGTAGTTGTAATGTCCACAGTTTGCGAGGACTGTACATGAATGTTGCCAACCGAGGAGAAATGACAAAAGAAATCATCAGCAACGCCCTACAGAAAGGTTGCTACCTTATAAAGACAACTCTGATGGGTCATGTGACGTTCAACTCAGCTATCGCCGCCAAGAAGGTGCTACAAAAGAGACAAGCTACAGCATGGCGGAACTCCATGACCTACGGAGCCGAGCTCTCCTATTGTGAACACGGAAAAGAAGCAAGAAAAAATGAAACAACCAGAAGTAGTCGAAGCGGCAGATTCTTCCGTCAATGTTACCTTATCTGCATTTACTAAACAAGTCGAGATGATTACAGACATCCTCAGTATGGTGACCTTGTTGCGAGAATCCGGCCATCCAAACTTTAAGAAATTTTGGGCCAAGCTTTCTTCCTCAGAAGACATTGAATCTCAGGCAAAGTCTTTGGACTCGACACTAAAGCAGTGGGAAACGTTATTAAGTCGTTTGCAACAGGAACACTATTTCCTAAATTTTTTTCATCCAGATCAGCTTTGGATAATGAAGAAGTTTTTTTCGAGATCCTTGTCTCATACGAAAGATCAGTCATTAGAAACGGTTGTTCATAACCTCCTTCGCTTGTTGATCCACGTATACAACTCAAGGACCTGGATAGCTTTCATTGCCAATACAAAGCATCCAAAGACAACCTAGGAATCGAGAGTGATTTCCACGCCATTGGACGGTTTCTAGATAAAATATTCGCCAAACGTCAACAAACCACAAAATGGCAAAATGTACCACAACAAGATTTGCAAAGAGCTGTTAAACCAGGCGAACTATTTGTCGCTGTCCTTGAGCATGGTAGTAAACAGACTGCTCATGTCGTCATGTCTCTGTTCGAGAGTACCACAGGTTCTTATCCAAAGCAAGCCAAGTTCTTTCTGTCATTCAGAGACCAGTTGGGAAGAGGTGGACCGACTTCTTAAACGAACATTTCAAGCACACAGGCATGCCACTACAGTCAAGTTGCACTGCTTAGCAAACGTGGAGAACCTGTCAAACGACATGCAGTTTGAGCTTGTTGCAGCCATCAGAGCATATCAGGAGAGTGTTAAAGGTCCGTACCTGTTGAGTATAGTTTGCTGTGGAGGAGTTCATCATCATATTGTTGATCAATTTTCTACAGCAGTGCATAACGTCCTCGGCATGAGTGAGGTTCAACTGCGTGGTACATTTAAGAAAGTCTTCCCTGAAGTTTTCATGGTCACGTCGGATCTTCCTGGAGTTGGGAAAACGGAGGCCATTTATGAACATGCTGCATCGCGGAAAAAGAAACTGTGACCATTCCAATCAGTGGGCCTTTATCGCGTAAGCATCTAGTGAAAAGGTTGTCCAGTTTGACTGTTGCCCCCCATGAATGCATTCATTTTGATGTTGGCGAAGTGGATGATCCCTTAGTTCTTGACACATTGATGTTTGAGCTTGTTGTTGTTGGCATGTTGTCCTCTGGAACAGAACTTTTTCATCTTCCAACCAAACATGTGTACATCGAAATTGCAAATACACTGAGGCACTGGTTGCAAGATTCACTGCCTGTTACGAAGTGCTTTTCTCCTGTGCACATCAAGCTGGATGGGTATGAAGACCTTGTTGTGAGCCAAGAGCCTCTGAGCCTATTCAAGTGGTTTGTCAATACCTCCATGCTTATGAATCTGGTTTGTTGGAAAGCCAGCACCTGAATCTTGGCGAACTGAAGCCGCTATCTCCTGAGCGCTGTAAAGCACTGCTAGCAAAACATTTCGCGTTAAGTGGGGACCTGTCCTATAACATAGTGGAGAGTTTCATCAAAGTGTTTGCTGATCAGCTTTTGCAATTTTCAGCAAGTCCTTACTTTAAACCACATAATTTGAAGGTCGTACTTGGCCCATCACATGATGTTCGAAACTGCTTGTTCAGAGCCCTTTTAGAGGTGTCCAGAGAGTTTGCATCACGCTCTGTCGTAACTTGCAAGAATGTTCAGTCAGAAGCAATCTCTAGAGAACAAGCTACAGAAGTACTCAAAGAGATTCAGTTGGCTTCAAAGAATGCTGCGGGCAAAATGGTTGAACGGGTAGAAGGAATGATTCAATGGGCTGACAACAACCATCTTGTCATTGTCTTCCACAGTCTAGAAGCACTAACCATTTCCGCCCTGTATCGTGATTTGTCACTAGTGCCTTCAAATGTTCAAGAATTATTCAAGACTCAAGCCATGAAAGGTAAAGGAATGGAGGACTTCACAAAGATGAATCACAAACAACTTCAGGAGAGACTTGATCGAATTGTTCGAACAACTCCAAGAGGAAATGATGGCAGCTTGCAGGCCTTAGATTATGCTCTTACACCAGACAACATTCTCAAAATGGTGTTAATCATTCAACGCATAAATGCAGGCATTCCTGTCATTGTTATGGGGGAAACTGGCTGTGGTAAGACGAGCCTTGTTAGGTACCTTGCCAGGACGTGTGATGTCCCATTTCACGTGTTCAACTTCCATGCAGGGATAACTGAGGATGAGCTGGTCACTTTTGTGAGCGAAAGGGAAGTAGAAGCAAAGAGTGGCCAGGACGTGTGGGCATTCCTTGATGAAATTAACACTTGCGAATACCTCGGAACGGTCAATGAGATGATTTGTCACCGTACCATCAAAGGGAAACCCCTACCACCAAACTTGGTGTTTATCGCTGCCTGTAATCCATACCGTCTCGCCCTTCTGGTAACATTTCAACAGCTGGTCTCAGTGGAAAGACGATTATAGATGAATACTCAAAGCTGGTGTACCGTGTTCATCCACTGCCAGAAACAATGATTGACTTTGTTTGGGACTATGGTTCGCTGAGTAAGGAAGATGAACGTGCATACATTGGCCGCATGGTCGTAGGAATCACAGGAAATTCTGACAACTTACTAGTTGATCTTCTTTGTACTTCTCAGGAGTATGTCAGAGAAGTTGACAAAAGCCCTTACTGTGTCAGCTTGCGAGATGCTCACCGATGTATTGTCCTTGTCAAATGGTTCAAGGAAACCCTGAAACGACGGGGCGATTTGCCATTATCGAAGCTGAAGGATAGTCGCAAATACCACAAAGTTGCCGTGGCTTTTCTCCCGTAATCAGATCATTTGTGCTTGCCTTAGCGCACTGTTACCAATCACGTCTTCCCGCAGCAGAGGACAGGCACGGATATCGCAAGCGTGTTTCTGTGTTCTTTAGAAAACACACAAATCATTCATTCCAAGAATCAAGCTTTGAAGCTATTGTAAGAGCTGACCAGGAGGATTACCTGGAAAGAATGGAATTGCCAGAAGGAACTGCCAAAAATGCTGCGCTCCGTGAGAATGTGTTGTCATGTTAGTTTGTATCTTAAACCGAATTCCTGTTTTTGTTGTTGGCAAGCCTGGTTGCAGCAAGTCTTTGTCTATGCAAATTATCAGGAGCAATTTGAGGGGAAAGGATGCCAAGGATCCTTTTCTTAAGACACTGCCACAGCTCTATGTTGTGTCTCACCAGGGATCGGAGTCATCGACATCTGATGGAATTCTCAAGGTGTTTAACAAGGCAAGGAGGTACAAAGAGCATAACAAAAGTGGTGATGTTCTTCCAGTTGTCTTCTTGATGAGATTGGTCTCGCTGAGGTGTCAAAGTATAACCCTCTCAAAGTATTGCACAGTCTGCTGGAGCCAGGCGATGGTGCATTTCCTGATGTTGCTGTCGTGGGAATTTCAAATTGGGCTTTGGATGCTGCAAAAATGAACCGTGCAATCCATCTGTCCCGTCCTGAACCAGATGTGGAAGATTTGTTTGAAACTGGGAAATCCTTGCGAGAGGCTGGAAGTGACAAGGCTGGTCTTGGAATATCCGGTACACGCTCAGGGCGTCAGTTTCATCAAGATGTGTACCCAGATAACAACCAGCTCCGTTGTCTTGCCACAGCATATCAGAAGTACCAAGAGCATCAGAGGTATGCAAATTTTCACGGACTGCGTGATTATTACAGCTTAATCAAATGCCTTAGCACAGACACGAACCAGAACACTTTGCACAATTTGTTTCCTGAAGAGAAAACCAAAGAAATCCAACGTGCACTACAGAGGAATTTTGGTGGCGTACCCGACGATGTAAACAATTTTCAAACTTTGTTTCAAGAAGGACTCCTCTCGCTGGATTTGATGGAGAAGACGCACCGTTTCCAGTCACGGAGCTCATCTGCGACAATCTACAGGACAAGCTAGCGCGGCATCTCATGATAATCACGAACGGCGATTCTGCTATTGGTATCCTTGATCAAATGCTGAAAAGACTGGACAAAGAGAAAATCACCATCTTTGGAAGTCGATTTGAAGAAGATCTCTCTGAAGAGTACAATTACCGAATGCTGAGCCGCATCATCCTGTGCATGGAGAGAGACTGTGTTCTCATTCTTCGAGATCTTGAAAGCATCTATGGCAGTCTTTACGACATGCTAAATCAAAACTACACTGTTGTTGGAGGAAAGAGGAACTGTCGGGTCGCACTTGGAGCCTTCAGTAATCCTATGTGTCAGGTCCATGATGGATTTCGATGTGTTGTGTTGATTGATCAAGGCAGAGTTGACTATACGGATCCGCCCTTTCTCAATCGATTCGAAAAACAACTGCTCCGTTTCTCAGATGTCCTTAACCTAAAGCAGAGAAACATTATCAGCAGTCTGAATACCTGGATAACAGGCATCTCAACAATTCCTGATTTCGAGTCCCACTTTCACAAAGAAGACATGTTTGTTGGATTCTGTGATGACGCCCTTCCCTCAGTAGTCCTCAAGAATAGTCAAGATGCAGAGCTTACCGGAGACGAAATTTTAGAACAATGCAAGCACGATCTCATGTTAACAGCATCCCCTGATGGTGTCGTGAGGAGCTTACAATCATCTTTGGCCAAAACAAACTTTGAGGAAGTCCAGACACTGTATGACAACTACTTTCAGAAACCCCTGCACAAAGGTTTGAAGGAGTACCTTAAACACTCCCTGGAAAATCTGCAGTTTCAGCCAGTGCAAAGTGAGGATGCAACTAATGGTATGCGACTGCTTATAATGACCCACAGTAACATCCATGTAAACTTATTGCAGTGTCTTGAAGGGCTACTTCAGTGCCAGACCGAAAAGCTCAGTGCTTTTAAGTCTGAAAAGCACTTGACCAGGCAATTGGAACGTTTCTGGAGATCTGGTGACTCACTTTTAGTGCTGCAGTGTAAGCCAGAGCTTGATGCCACCCATATGCTTCTTGCAAAGTCCATTATCGAACAGCAGAGACAGACTTACATCAAAGATGCAATGGAACAAAACCAAAAGCAGATGAAGCATGTTTGCATTGTAGTCCATGTTCAGAGAGAAAGTGAGGTAAATGAAGCTCAAAGTCAGCGCTGGCAATTCAGTTTCCAGAGTGGTTGGAAGCAAGCAACAATCGATGTTTTGGAAAACCCTCTTTTGCCCATTACTGACTGTTTGAATGTTAGCATCATGGACCTCCTGGAGACCAAGGCGCTCTCATTTGAGGATGTGGCTTCAAATCAGTTTCTTTGGTGCTTTACTCGAATTAAATATCCAGCTATTCACCAACCTACGGTGGACGCCATTGTCCAATTAGAGCAGCTATTGAGGTCATCATCCAACTCCACGATCCTAGAATGTTTCAAAGAGATAGTCAAACGGTGGTTGAAGAAAAGGGAACACCTGAGCGCTCATCAGCCCGATGCTCGCAGTTGGCAATTCTCTGTGGCCTGCGACCGACAAGCCTTAATCAATTCCTCGCATCTAGTGGGAGCCATTCAGCATCATGTCAGTCATCTCATACGTCAACCGTTGGCAAAGATTGTTTACTTCTTGGAGAACGAATCTGCATGGCCACAGTTCTTGTTCACCCAGGATCCCTCCGATAAGGAAGAAATGCAAGTCTGGTCAGAGTTAATCCTGGACCAAGAAATTTTCAACATTGATGGCATCCCAGAGCACCAAGGAGCAGAATCGTATTTTGTTCCAGAGCGACGTTTGCAGCTGAAATTCCCTTGTGCTTCTGTATTTTACAAGAAGGTGGAACAAGTACAGCCTATGTTCGCTGAAGACCAAAGACAGCTCCTTTTGAATGAAGCGAACCTGGATGAAAATGGAGACTTGCACGATGTTGCCGTAGAAGCACAGTTATACAGATTCACGAGCATTGTAAAGGAGAAAGTTCCTCAGGTCCTTGAAATGGAATACCTTCAGAGGAACATTGGATGCTACGTTGACGATCTTCTTGACATGAAAACAGCTCACTTTTCTGACGACTTCTCACGTGCTGAGAGAATTGATTTCATGAAGTCGGCAATGGCCCATGACATAAAGTTCCGAATCGATGGTGATTCAGCTCGGCTCATAACGTGTTTGCATTCTCTTTGTGGTTGAACGAGTCTTCATATATAGCTGCCCTTCAAGTTTATCAAACGTGTCACAAGGTACAACATGTGGACTTTACTGTTCTGTCTTCTGCATTTCAGCCTGTGTTCGAAAAAATGTTATTTCAGGACAAGACAGCCAAAGAAACTGAAGACACCCAAGAAACTGAATGGAGAGGTATTTGTGATAAACAAGAGGATGTAGAAGTGACTTCGAGGGGTAAGAACGATTGCCAAGAAGCTTACGGAAATGAAGTAATTGAAGAGGACTCCGCACTACTAACCAACACAGAAAATGATGTGCGGCCTCGACAATGTGAGCAAGGAAGGATGATGGACAAGGAAGATAAAGAGAAGGAAGTAGAATCAAAGGGCGATGAGGCCACCGTGGAAATAGTAAACGAAGCAAAAGTAGTTGGAGAAGTAAACGCAGTTCCATCAACAAACGAGCAAAGAGAGCTAGCACCGGCTGAAAATTCGGCGCAACTGGAACAGCAAGAAGATGAAACACACACACTGGAACCATCTTCTTCGCCCATCGATGATTCTTTAAAAGAACAACGTGGTGGAGAAATTAACAGCTATGGAAATGGGAATGAGGAGGTCATCGGTGGTGCTGTAGAGTCGGAAAATGAAGAAGCTGAAAAAGAAATTCTGCGAGAAAATGAATGCCAAGATCAAAACCGTGTCCACGGAGAAGATCAGTTCGAAAAAGATAGGAATGTTGACAAGGCCCAGGACCAAAGTGAAGAAAATAGCTTCAAGGGAGAGGATGGAAATGAAGAACTCGAAAACGACCCTGAGAAAGGAATGGACCTAAGAGAAGAAGACGTGGAAGAAGCGGAAGTAGAAGAAGAGGAGCTGACAGATGAACCGTGCGAAGAAGAACCTGTCAGCTTTGACGAGGTACTTGTAGACACACTGTGTTCAGCGTTATTTCCAACAAAAGATGTGATAAATGGCTTCAGTGGACCCGACGGTTGGCAGCGAACAGCAAGTCTATTTCTGTCTACGGTCAGTAGAATGGGTGTCCAAAGCCCTGCATTTCACTTCCTTCGTGTCTGTTACGATTTTGTTACCCTGCTGGTTATACCCGAATCTCTGGAGGAATATTCTATTTATATGCTGGGTGAACTTGGAAAGGCGGGAGCCTCTGCCGGGTACCTCGACTGCCAAGACGTTTTTGACAGCATTACCAGTGTTGCTGATGAGTTGAAGAAACGAGGCATTCAACAGAACAGATTGCAGGACTTCCTTATGCTCTTCTATGGACGATGCATTGATGCGAATCCAGACACCCCAGTCCTTGGCTCTATGTTGACAAGAATATGTTGCAGTGGAAACCAATCGCTTATGCGTCTGGCTGGGCCGTTGGTTCACCGCATCTTTCTCGAAGAAGAACAGTTTTCCTCAGGTGTCTTTGAAAAGCTTTTGCAGAATGTGGACACCATCCAGGAACACCCAGGGCTTCAGGAAACAAGTAATGCCTTGTCAAGCCTTGCTGATAATGTCGAGCTTGACTCCCCATTTGCTGTGGTGTGCTGTGACCTTATAAATGAAGTTGCATTCTTGAACATAGACCTATCATCTGTGTCGAGCTCCGAGGATCCAAATCTACTGAACTTTCGCAGGGCTTTTCAAACTTTGACAGAGCCTTGCGAAGATGTCGAACATGGACAGTTTCACCTTCTTTGTGCAGCAGCATATCTGAAGTCCTTTCTAGCATCATTTTCCACCTTCATTTTGCAAAGACCCCAGTGCCTTGTCGAAGAAGGAGAATTTTCAATGCTTTTGAATGAAATAGACGCCGCATTTTCCTCAAGTAAACTCGAGCCATTTCAATTCAGGGCTTCGGAGGTGCAACTATATTTCCTGAAGGAACTGAAGAAAGAGTTCTCGATGTATGAAGTCCGCGATGTTTGCCAAAGGAGCTGTAAACTCCCGTCTTTAAAGAGCATAGAGTGGCAAGATCCAGACCTGGTCGGCAAACTGAGTTTCGATCCGTTTCAATCTCGCACAGAGAATTCCCAAGCTCAAGCAGCGTTAGCAACTCTTCTGGAGAAAAAAAATCTGACACCTCTTGAAGAAGTCATCCATTCTATGGCAACGTCATTGGAACAAAGAATTGCAATGGCAGCAGTCTTGACCAAGTCGTTTTATCTCGTTCGTTCCAGACGAAACTTGAAGGATAGTGAGGACAAGGCAATAGTTTCTTTTACAGAGAAATTGCAGAACATGGAAATGCCTTATATTGAGCTTCTTCTTCGAATCACAGGACGGAAAGATTTTAAAGCGTCAGTACTTTGCGTTTCACCCGAGTCATTACCAGCAGATGTACACAAAGCAACATTGATTCTCCATCTCTGCATCCTCCTTTCTTCAAGTTTCCAAAGCACAAAGAAGGCCACACTTGCTTTGATGTCATGCTTCACCAACCCATTGGCGTCAACCGGGTCGTATGTCTTGTCATCAGGAGAACATCCTCAACAACCCTGCAAGCAACACCATTACGCCAAC
>JAHPZR010024127.1:7500-14251 GCA_019787425.1 Platygyra sinensis | reverse complement strand
AACTAGTGCTTAAGCCCACAACTAATTATTATAGCAAGTGAGCAAAAATGTCATGCAGGGAATATTGTATTTCAATACGCAGCCAATCTCAAAGTCCTCACGCTTACGTGTGTTTCTATCACGAGCCAAATTTTAACTGCACTCTTGTTGTGAGGAGATGGGGGGAGATGATGCATTTTAAAAGGATAAAAACACTGTTATGGCAAAGAAACGGATATTTTCTTGGAGCTCCGGAAAGAACAATTGCGAATCTGCCAATCGTGTTGTCGTCATGAAGCAACGAAATATGGCATTTTAAATCGCAATAGTCGAATTTAATGACATTTGACGGAACGTCGTAGGTAAATTACATTGCAATTGTACTTTTTTGCCGGAAAGGGCGAAACATAAGGCTGTGTGTTCATTATTGCTGAAACTAATATCTAAACACCATGCTCTTTTGATATGAGATCCAACAAACTCTTCAGCTTTGTAACAGCCCCTGCTATTTATTGTAGAAGTTTTAAGCGCCACACATTTAATTGTAAAATTGCATAGTTTGTGTTCGCACTTTTTAAGTGTCAATAGGTTCGGCGCTGGTTTAAACTTTAATACTGGCCTTGTTTACTCAATGACCCCCTAAAATACCTCCTAAAGCACTGTCAATGTTTCAATCGTTTCGTTTACTGTTTGTTCACCTTATTGAAGAGAAGCCCGAAGCAACAAAACTCTGACAAGGCTGCGTTCTGTTCACCAACTTTACAGTGATTTTACAACTATAGGTGGGTAATACCGAAATTTATTTTAATTCTCGACAGAACTCAGTCTTCGTTTGATTAACTTGCAGGCACTCAAGTAGCAACTAGCCCAACGCCTAACAGTAAGTAATATAATCTCAGAACGAAAGAGGTAAATAACACGGGAGGTTATAGACATTTTCGTGTAGCAAAGTTATCTGGTTACAAATAATAAACAGTTCCTGGATGAGTTTCTTGTGATACCCAGAACAATTAAGGTCACGGTAAGGGTTATCAGCCGGAGCCGAAGGCTGTGGCTAATAACCCTTACATAGACCTTGATTAGTCTGGATATTACAAAAACCGAATGGAATAATTGTTTTGTTATACATTGAACGAATATAAAAAGTCATGTTTTTCTTCTTCACTGACGGGAAGCAACACAAAGTGCGCGAACTTGACATGATTACACGAGACCTTCAGCGTGCGTGTCATTATTATTTTAAACTCTGCCGTTATGACGTCACGGGCGCTGATTTCCAAATTTGACTGTACGTTTTCAGCCAATCAGAAAAGAGTTAGAGATTTCAATGTATAATAGTTGTAGGTATGTGCTACCCAGATAAATTTCTACATATTCGTGTAGCAAAGTTATCTGGGTACAATTAGTAAACAGTTTACTAGATATTACAAAAACCGAATCTAATAATTGTTTTGTTATACATTCAACGAAACAAAAACATGTGGAAGTCATGTTTTTCTTCTTTTCTGCCGGGAAGCAACACAAAGGGCGTGCAGAGCGCCAATTGAAATGTGCAGGTTATTAAGCCCGGCTTAGTAATCATTAGGTGGCAAGTATGGCGCCTGAATTACAATATAACCGTTTTTTTACTGACCAGTCATAATTAAGACGCGCTTTTTTTTATAATCCGCAATAAAAATGAGTTTTCTTATGTGATGATCTTGTGTCTATAGGGCCAATCATGAGTTCCGTAATAAAACGATTCGACAGTGATTTTACACATATAGGTGGGTAATACCGAAATTTATTTTAATTCTCGACAGAACTCAGTCTTCGTTTGATTAACTTGCAGGCACTCAAGTAGCAACCAGCCCAACGCCTAACAGTAAGTAATATAATCTCAGAACGAAAGAGGTAAATAACACGGGAGGTTATAGACATTTTCGTGTAGCAAAGTTATCTGGTTACAAATAATAAACAGTTACTGAATGAGTTTCTTGTGATATCGAGAATAATTAAAGTCAAGTAATGGTTATCAGCCGGACCGAAGGCCATGACTGATAACTCTAAGTAGACCTTGATTATTCTGCATATTACAAAAACCGAATCTAACAATTGTTTTGTTATACATCGCAAAACAAAAACAAAAACAAAACAAAAAAACTATGGAAGTCATGTTACTCTTCTTCACGGACGGGAAGCAACCCAAAGCCCGCGAACTTGACATCTTGACATGATTACCAGAGACCTTGAGTGTCCTTGACATTGTTATTGTATTACGATAACAAGACAGTGTATGTAGTAAGTATTTTGTCTTTGCGGTATTCTGTTTCTTCTATTGGTTGATAATTAATAAATGAAATATATTTGTTTTCTTTATATATATATACATATATATATATATATATATATATATATATATATATATATATATATATATATATATATATATATATATATATATATATATATAGTTACTATATACATACCGAGATTTACGCGCCAAAAAAAATCGAGAAAAGATTGCCTCCTAGCACCCGATCATTGTCTGAGTATGACCTCAAACCGCCGTTTATATAGTCATTTATGAGAGCAAGGCGCTTAATTTTATTCTTACCTTTCCAATTGAAGCTATAAATAGTAGAGTCGACTAGCTTAATTATACTTTTTGTAAGGGAAATGAGAGATGTACGAAACATAAACTTGGGTATGACAAATGTCATGACGACTTGAAATTTCTCATATAAAGTGAGGTGTCTGCAATCCCATCTTTTCAAAGTTTTCGATAGCGATTTCAATAATTCTTCAAATTTAGTTCCTGACTTTTGCGCCAATCATAAGTGAAATAGACGCCTAGAATTTTCATAGGTTTGTTAATTTTCTCAATGTTGATGTGTGGCGGATTATAATTGAATTTCCCAAGCCACAGAGCTTCAGTTTTCTGAGTATTCAAACTCAAACCAGAGCAGATACCAAAACAATCTAGCGTGATAGAAAGGCGTTCAAAGGACTGAATACATTGTAAAAATGTCGTAAAATCACCGGCAAAGGCTGTTAATTTAATTTCCCCGTTTTCTACCATAATTCCTTTTATGTTCTTGTCGTGCCGAATACTATTTAGCAAAAGTCTAAGGGCAGTAATAGAAAGGTGCGCTGACAGCAGTTCTCCCTGTCTTGCGCCTCTACATACAACAAACATTTGGGTTGAAAATCCATTGTTCAGAATGCAGCTTGATTTATTGCAGTATCCATGTACAGTAATCTCTCGTAAATCGTTTGTTAAACGTATATTAAGGGCCTTCGAGGTAATCTTTTTTTTTTTTTTTAATACAAATATGTTTATATTTATTTACAGCAAAAAGGCACTACTTACACAACTACTTACATCACTTACACGACTTTACAGTACATTAACGGCAATAGGGAGCTCGGGCGACCTACAAACTGCTTACAATACACTTATACACTACTTACAGAACAGTAATTACGTTGCTTACGGAGAATCAACAGCAACTACTGAACAAAAAAATATAATAGCAGTATACAGCATTGATACAATAAAGAAAAGGTGCGTAATGATAGGAACAGTGAGTTAAGATAGATAAGGAGACAGTATCCATTTTTTTGTAAAGAAGTCTTTCCCACTGATTATTTTTTTCAGTTTCATATTTAGCAACAATTTTTGATCGAAATCTATGAATGTTGGGAAGAATTTGCTTATTTCTGCAATTCCACAAGAAAAGCTTTCCAATTATTATAAAATAGTTTAGCATTATATGTAACGGGTCAGAAGTTTCAGTAATAATTCCAACAAGCACATTTTGCAGGGAAAGCCGAAATTCTTGGTTCGAAATAATGCACCAGTAAATTTCAAAATCCTTCCAGAACTGCTTAGAATAAGGGCAGTGGAATAGCAGATGGTTTAGTGATTCAGGCTGACCTTTGCAGAAACTACATAGATCATTTGATCTAAAACCCATTTTATATAACTTGGTGTTTGTATAAAGAATTGAGTTAAGAACTTTGTATTGAAAGGCTTTAACATACGCTTCAAGAGTGACGGAATGAGGTAACTGGAAAATTTGTTTCAATTGGTCACTAGTAAAATTAAAATCGTTCTGTAATTTCTAAGCGATATAAGGAAGTCGTGCTTTGTCCTTGATAAGTAGTGCATAGAATTCTTTTGACTTCTTTGTAGTTACTGTAAAATATTTGTTTTATTTATTTTGTTCGAAAGGTGACTATAGGCATCTAAAACATTTAAATTAAACAAAAGATCTTGGGTGTATAAAATTCCAGCTTCGTAATAGTTGTTGTAATGGACAGGCTTATTGTCTATTCTAATTTCACAGTTATTCCAAATAATATTCATCCAATTCTTTTCTGTCGCAAAAGTCTGACGGAACTCTGACCACCAAGACAAGAGTTCGTTATAGAATTGAGAAGGAATTGTATAATCAGATATGTTGTAATTGCAAGCCAAAAAAAAGAAACCTCCTAAGGGAATCAAGAGGTGTTGTAGGAAGCTCTTCCATGGTCCATTGATTCCACTGAAAATTCGTCTCAACCAAGCAAGTCTTAACGATTTGACCATGCATTCAAGATCAATCATTCGCAAACCTCCTTGCTCATATTCGTTTATCGCTGACACTCTTTTCACTTTATCTGTGCCTTTCCATAAGAATTTAAGCAATAACTTATTTAGTTCTTTTATCAGTTCCTTAGGAGTCGGTAGCACTGAACAAGCGTAGACAAACTTGGGGATAAGAAAAGATTTGATTATTGTCACCTTTCCGTAAATCTATAAACCTCTAGAGGACCAAATATTAATTAGTTTTTTAACTGAATCCAGACGCTCAATAAAATTCTTTTCCTTAAGCAGTTTCTGGTTATATGTAAAATAAACACCTAAAGCTTTTATTGGCTCATCAGGCCATTTTATACCAAAGGGTTTTGCTTTATGATTTCTCAATGAGCCAATCCACATGCCTTCAGTTTTCGAACACTTAATCTTGAGTCCTGAAATGATTTCAAATGAATTTAGTATTTCAAATAGCTCTACGGCTGAATCTGTGTCTGCAAGAACAGCCGTTGTGTCGTCAGCAAAATGTAAGAGCTTTGTTTCCTCGTTTCCTATTTTAATTCCCTTGATCGCTTGGTTTTGTCGAATGGAAATTGCTAAAATTTCCACCACAATTGTGAAAAGGTAAGGAGACAGCGGGTCTCCCTGTCTAACACCACGTTCCAGATTAAAAAAGTTAGAGATGGTTCCGTTATTCATAACACAGCTTTGGATATTATTATAGAATGTTTTCACCCAATGGAGAAAATTTTCACCAAAGTTAAACAATTTAAGACTCTCATAGAGGAAATTCCATTCTACACTATCAAATGCTTTTTGAAAATCGATGAATAACAGTAAACCAGGGATGTTTTCGTTCACTGAGAAATCCATTATGTCAAAAATGGATCGAATCGTTTCGCCTATAAAACGATCTTTGACATATCCTGTTTGATTGTGGTGAATAATGTAGGGTAAAACATTTTTTATTCTTGAAGCAATTATTTTGGACATAATTTTGGCATCTACATTCACAAGGGATATTGGACGCCAGTTTTCAAGGAGGGAGCGATCTTTTCCTTTTTTCTCAATCAAAGTAATAACAGCCTGTTTTTGTGAGCGTGACATCTCGCCCTTTTCAAAGCATTCATTTGCACATCTGACAAAGCTCTCACTGATTAAAGACCAGAATTTTCTATAAAATTTAATAGGAATGCCATCATTGCCTGGGGTTTTATTATTCTGAAAGTTATCAAGAATACGAAAACATTCTTCAGAAGAAATTTTACCTTCACACGAAGTTTTCTGTTCTTTCGAAAGTTTAGGGATGTTCAAGCTATTCAGAAAAGAGGACGATCGGAAAGCAGTGTTCGGACCATTAATACTACTCTTGTATAATTTATTGTAAAAACGTTCTTGCTCTTTTAATATCTTCAGAGGATCTGTTGTGATTACATTATTTATGAGTAGCTTTCGTATGTGTTTTTTAACAGGATTCCTTTTTTCTAAATTTAAAAAATATATATTTATTGCTTTTCTCTCCATGTTCATGCCATCGAGCACGGGCGCGTACAATGACACCTTTTGTTTTCACTTCTAAAAAATTTTCTAGCCTCTCCCGAGCTTCATTATAATAAGTCGCATTTAAATCACTTGGATTGTTTTCAAAAGCGCTTTTTGCCTCATTTAATTCATTTTCAAGGTTACTTTCCTTTTTGTTTCTTTCGCTCGCTTTTTTTTGTGAATACTGGACAGCATGTGCTCCTATACTATATTTAAGCCAATCCCAGACATTGCGGTCATCTGACAATTCTTTTCGTCCAGTCGCTATCCATATGGGGATCATTTCGGTTACATTGTTTACATATTCTTCATCATCGAGTAAGGAACAATTCATTTTCCAGATCCCAGGCCTTTGAGTTCACTCTCTAACTTTCCGAATTCAAGGATATTGCATCATGATCTGTTTGGACCGCAGAGCAGTTGATCCCACAAAGTCGCTTAAATTATTTGATATCAACCAGTAGTCCAACCGACAGAAAATCCTTGGAGATTTTTGACTCCATGTGAAGCTTTTTGAATCCGGGTGTTTGATTCTCCAGATATCCACTAGGTCTAATTTACTTTGAAAGCTATCAATACAAGAGGTGACTAGTTTCCTTTTGGTAAATATCCCACCTTTTTTTATCAAGTAGCGGGTTAAGTGGACAATTTAAGTCTCCTCCTAAAATA
>JAHPZR010024127.1:0-2500 GCA_019787425.1 Platygyra sinensis | reverse complement strand
AAACTGACACGTCAGCTGAATTTAAATTTTGGGGAAACATAGGATACGACATAACTTCCCTGTTATCCCGGCCTACGAAATAATCATAGAATACAGACCACTGCGATAATAGGTGTTATTATTCATTCAAAATATTTCCCCATTTCTGATTGGCTAAAACCGCACGCATAATTCACCATAACTAGCTGCTGTTAACTAGATTTGGAAAGAATCTTCGTCATATTGAATCAATGACGTCAAGAGTGCAGCCCGCTGCAGATTATTGAACCAGTGACGTCAAAATGACGTCAAAAGTGCAGCCCGCGGCAAACAAATTCTACAATGTCGCTCTGAACTGTATAAAATCTGTCCAGCTATCTTAGTACAATCTATTCGCACCAAAATCCAGGAGTTCAGTTCTAAACTTTTTAACCATTTACACCAAATTAAGGCCCATAAATTTGAACAATTAACAGGTCCTCTTAAAACTTGTGACTCGTCCCTTGGAAGCCTTAGCACCGTAGTTACTATTCCAGAAAATCTTCCGCTTTCCGACGCGGAGAAATCCGTCCTCAGTGAGGGCTTGAATTTTGTTCCTATATCCAAAAAACTTGACGAATTCTTTGTTAAGCAAGATGTTGAAAAATTTATTCGCCGCGTTCAACTTAAAGCCTTTTCCATGACAAAGAGGATGATTCTAACACCTCGGACAAAGATATTTTCGAGACGCTTCAGACTCGAAAATTAAATTGGAGGTCCCCAGAGGGCCAGTTCGCCTCTTTAGATTTTTTCATCAATAAATGACGTCATGACATCAATAAACTAAATTTCAATCGTAATACCAAATTTTCCAACCTTTCTTCGGAAGAGAGGGCGGCGCTAATAAATCTTAGTAAGCGCAAAGACATAATTGTCAAAGCGGCCGACAAAGACGGCGCTTAAGTTGTGTGGCGGGCCGACCTCTACCAAAAAGATGCTTTGCAGCAACTTTCTGACACCTCTTTTTATGTTAAAGTCGATAAAGATCTCACTTCTAATGACCAACAAATTGTTAAGAGCACAATTAACGACCTTACAGTCAAACAAGAATTGCCGGCTACTTCTACTAATCTGATGATCACCACTCCTACAACTTCATGTATTTACTTTTTACCTAAAATTCACAAACCTAACAACCCAGGCCGACCTATTGTCTCTGCGTGTAGTTGCCCTACCGAACTCATTTCTAGCTATTTAGACAAAATTATGGCACCTATCGTCAGATATTTACCATCATATGTTAAAGACGGTCAACACGCTCTCCCAATTTTCGCGATTTCAATTTCCTGGGCGAAGACAAATTTATTTTCACTATGGATATTACACCTCTTTACACAGTCATCCCTAATGGCAAAGGTCTTCGTGCCCTCGAACATTTTTTTTTGATTTACGTATTGTTAAGGAACCAAGCTCGGAAACATTGCTCCGCCTGGCTGAACTAGTTTTAACACTAAACTTTTTTTCATTCGCTGACAGTTATTATAAACAAATCAATGGTGTGGCCATGGGTACCAAAATGGGACCCAGCTACGCCAACCTTTTCGGAGGCTACATTGAACACCAATTTTTCAATCAATACAACGGCCCCAAACCTGACCTCTACCGTCGCTACATTGACGACTGTGTCGGCGCAATTTATAACTGCTGTTAATTCGTTTCATCCGGCTTTCAAATATACCTAAGAAATTTCCGATGCTTCTTCAGCATTTCTAGATATTAAAGTTTCTGTCGAAGGCAACGGTTTATGCACCAGTGTGCACTACAAACCCACAGATTCTCATAGGTATTTGTTGTATTCATCTTCACATCCATCACATGTCAAGAATACCATTCCTTATTCTCAGTTTCTTAGACTTCGTCGCCTTTGTAGTGTGGACTCTGATTTTCCTTAAAAGCAGAGTAAATGTGCGAGTTTTTCGACAAACGTGACTATCCTGCCTCTGTTGTTCAAGCAGGCCATCATCGCGCCCAACAAATTGATGGGCAGTCACCACTACAAACGTCTCAGAAGGAGAATAATAGTAGAATTCCATTCACCCTCACATTTCACCCTCACAACCACGTAGTGAAATCCATCATTCTAAAAAAAACTTTAAATTACTTCAGAATGATCCCGATACTGGTAGAATCTTTTCGAAACCGTCATTAATTTCATTTAAGCGCGACAAAAACATGGGTAACATTTTAGTCAAAAGTATTTTCCAAACGTCTGATTTCTTTTCCCAAAACTGGTGCGGAGACCCGACTTGAAACATGTCTAAAGAGCTGCCACGACTGAAAGGAGTGAGAAGAGCATATAAAGGTCACGTAACGCAGGATATAAACAAGGCCGAACGTCTGATGAGCGCTGAAGATGACGAATCAGAAGAGCCAACAGCGATCTTCGAGCGTATCTCCAGAAGAGAAAACGAAATCACAGCTCTAGACTCAAGTATCGTAAACTTGCTAGAATCAGAAGACCAAAGGAAAAAACTGCGTATAT
>JAHPZR010024125.1:5000-10884 GCA_019787425.1 Platygyra sinensis | reverse complement strand
CCCGGAGCAGGAGGCCGAAGTGATTAGCGAAATGGAAGTTACAGAAGAGATACCATCAGGCCCCATAACTAAAGCCGAGATTAGGAGCGCCATCACGAGCATGAAAGCAGCCAGAGCACCTGGTGTGGACTGCTTAACAGTAGAACTGCTCAAGGCTGACATTACAACAACAGTCGATGTACTCCATGACCTTTTCTGTGAGATATGGGTCAGTGAGACTGTTCGTGCAGATTGGAGGAGGGGCTCATTGTCAAGATTGCCAAAAAAGGGGATCTCACCAAGTGTGGAAACTGGCGGGGGATTACTTTGATGTCTGTCGCTGCAAAAGTGATGGGCAAGGTATTGATCAGAAGAATATCAGGTGGTGTTTGATGCAAAGTTAAGGAAGGAGCAAGCTGGTTTCAGGAAAGGAAGAAGTACGATAGAGCAGATATTCGTTCTCAGGAACATCGTAGAGCAAGCAGTGGAATGGAACTCCAGCTTATATGTATGTTTTGTCGACTATGAAAAGGCTTTTGACAGCGTTCACAGGAAAACCTTGTGGAAGATCATGGAGAGTTATGGGATACCTTCGAAGCTTGTCAGAATGGTCAACGCAATGTATGATGGTAGCCAATGCGCGGTTGTTGAGGGCACAGGTCAAACTGACTGGTTTGATGTGAAGTCCGGCGTAAAGCAGGGGTGTAACATGTCAGGGTTTCTGTTCTTACTTGTGATCGACTGGATCATGAGACGGACAGTAACGGGTGCTAACACTGGCATTAGATGGAAATTGTGGTCCAAGTTAGACGACTTGGACTTTGCTGACGACATTGCACTTACATCCAGTACGAAATGTCAAATCCAACAGAAAGTGACAAATCTCAGCACTACAGCAAGACAACTGGCTTGAAGATCAATCTGAAAAGACAAAACTCCTCAGACTTAACACGACCAGCAATGAGAATGTCCAGATTGACGAACACGATATTGAAGATGTAGAAAGTTTTGTCTACTTGGGTGCATACATCAGCAAGTCAGGTGGAACAGAAGAAGACATCAAAGCAAGGTTAGGGAAAGCAAGGGCTGCATATAGTAAGTTGGATAAGATCTGGAAGAACAGTAAATTTACCTACAAGACTAAGATCAAAATTTTCAAATCTAATGTCATCTCGGTGTTGTTGTATGGTTGTGAGTGCTGGCGAATGACCAAAACAGACGAGAAAAAACTGGATGCATTCTTACATAAGAGTCTTCGTCGGATGTTTAAGATCTAGTGGCCAATGCGTGTAACAAACGAGGAGATTAGAGCAAGAGCAGGATTGGAGACAATAAGCAAGCAAGTGGCAAGGAGGAGATGAACGTGGTTGGGCCATGTCCTCAGAATGGACCATTACTGACATCCACGAATTGCTCTAACATGGTTGCCTGAAGGCAAACGGAAAAGGGGTAGACCGCGCGAGACTTGGAGAAGGACTATCGAAAGAGAGCTGAAAGAGAACGGTTTAGGAACATGGGCAGCAGCAGTATCGGTTGCGGAGGACAGAACAGCCTGGAGGCAGAGAGCCTACAGCCCAATTCTCCACTTGGAGAACGGATAAATGATGATGAAAAACAGTTATACGACAGCTCAAAAGAGGTTTTCAAAGTAGCTTAAAAACAGCTATACAACAGCTCAAAAAAGGTCCAAAGTAGCTTAAAAACAGTTATACAACAGCTCAAAAAAGTTCCAAAGTAGCTTAAAAACAGTTATACAACAGCTAGTCCAGAGGAATCCGGCCGCATTGTGGCTCATGAAAACCTGTACTTTTCCAATGGAAATTACGACAGAAGGAGCTCAAAAGCTTGCGGATAATGAAAAATAATGCGAAATGCCGAGTCGTATTTGAAAGAAGCTTACAGTTATTTACGGCTTTCACCCGTTTGGAGCAAGATTGCACGAACTAGCGTGAAAGTTGGAAAGACCAGACTGTTCCAAATTGTTCAACTCCGAGCACAGGAGCAAGCTTTCAACTGATTAATCGTCGGGTGAGCGATGATACGAAATTGTTGAGGTTCACTTCGCTGAAATGACTGGAGCCGTCGCAACTAAGTAAGCGAGCGTTACTAGACTGCATGTAATTGTTGTTTGAAAATTTTTACAAAAATAAAGTTTCTCCGTCATCATAAACAGAGACAGCTCTATGATATTTTCTGTCGTTGCTTTATTTCTTCAGTATAATTTTTGCCTCGTAATATATTCTGATGTCTTTCATCGAAGAATTCGCTAGGTTGAGAATTTGTTTATTTCGTTACGTGTTTTGTCGGAATCTAGCAAACTCTTATTTTCGTCTAGTTTTTACACTACCGTTGTTAACAAAAGTCTCCGTGAGCCGTATTTACTGCTGACAAATAGTTCGTTTACATTGCTTTTGTCTGAGTCTGGATCTTTAATTTGTCGAAATTCCCCGAGACAAAAATTTGAAACCCAGCCTCATGTCATCAGCCCGTTCTCTAATCTCTGATAAATCACGCTCTTTCAGCCAATCAGAGCGCGCGTTATATGGAAACTTTATATAAAACAGTAATACAACAGCTCAAAATAAGTTTTCAAAGTAGCTTAAAAACAGCTCTACAATAGCTCAAAAGAAGTTTTCAAAGTAGTTTAAAAACAGCTATACAACAGCTCTAAAGAAGTTTACAAAGTAGTTTAAAAACAGTTATACAACAGCTCAAAAGATGTTTTCAAAGTAGTTTAAAAACAGTTATACAACACCTCAAAAGATTTTTTCATAAAAACACTGAGCTATACAACAGCTCAAAAGAAGTTTACAAAGTAGTTTAAAAACAGCTATACAACAGCTCAAAAGAAGTTTTCAAAGTAGTTTAAAAACAGCTATACAACTGCTCAAAAGAAGTTTTCAAATTAGTTTCAAAACAGCTATACAAAAGCTCAAAAGAAGTTTACAAATTAGTTTAAAAACAGCTATACAACAGCTCAAAAGATGTTTTCAAAGTAGTTTAAAAACAGTTATACAACAGCTCAAAAGAAGTTTTCAAAGTAGTTTAATTACAGGTTAACGCACTAAGCGAGTGAATTATCGGGATTTACCTGCACGAGTTCACTAACAATGAACGAGAAATTTCAATACCGCACGAGGCCGCCGAGTGCGGTATTGAAAATTTCGAGTTCATTGTTAGTGAACGAGTGCAGGTAAATCCCGATAATTCACGAGCAATGAGTGCGTTAACATTTTTATTATTCAAATTGAATACACTGCAAACAAAAATCGTCAAACTTAGAGTCAGCCGAAGCCATGGTGTAATGACAGTGGTGTATAGAATTTACACCACGGCTATTACACCACGATAATGACGTCAAGGAGGTTGTTTCGTCATAACCCAGTGTCACGTGCCACAAATCAACCAACCAGAGAATCGGAATTCGTACAGTGTATGAAAGTTGAATAATAAAAACAGTTATACAACAGCTCAAAAGATTTTTTCAAAGTAATTTAAAAACAGCTATACAACAGACCAAACGATGTTTTCAAAGTAGTTTCAAAACAGCTATACAACAGCTCAAAAGAAGTTTACAAATTAGTTTAAAAACAGCTATACAACAGCTCAAAAGATGTTTTCAAAGTAGTTTAAAAACAGTTATACAACAGCTCAAAAGAAGTTTTCAAAGTAGTTTCAAAACAGCTATACAACTGCTCAAAAGAAGTTTACAAATTAGTTTAAAAACAGCTATATAACAGCTCAAAGGAAGTTTACAAAGTAGTTTAAAAACAGCTATACAACAGCTCAAAAGAAGTTTTCAAAGTAGTTTAAAAACAGTTATACAACAGCTCAAAAGAAGTTTTCAAAGTAGTTTAAAAACAGCTATACAACAGCTCAAAAGATTTTTTCAAAGTAATTTAAAAACAGCTATTCAACAGCCCAAACGATGTTTTCAAAGTAGTTTCAAAACAGCTATACAACAGCTCAAAAGAAGTTTACAAAGTAGTTTAAAAACAGCTATACAACAGCTCAAAAGAAGTTTTCAAAGTAGTTTAAAAACAGTTATACAACAGCTCAAAAGAAGTTTTCAAAGTAGTTTAAAAACAGCTATACAACAGCTCAAAAGATTTTTTCAAAGTAATTTAAAAACAGCTATTCAACAGCCCAAACGATGTTTTCAAAGTAGTTTCAAAACAGCTATACAACAGCTCAAAAGAAGTTTACAAATTAGTTTAAAAACAGCTATACAACAGCTCAAAAGAAGTTTACAAAGTAGTTTAAAAACAGCTATACAACAGCTCAAAAGATGTTTTCAATGTAGTTTAAAAACAGTTATAAAACAGCTCAAAAGAAGTTTTCAAAGTAGTTTCAAAACAGCTATACAACTGCGCAAAAGAAGTTTACAAATTAGTTTAAAAACAGCTATACAACAGCTCAAAAGAAGTTTACAAAGTAGTTTAAAAACAGCTATACAACAGCTCAAAAGATGTTTTCAAAGTAGTTTAAAAACAGCTATACAACAGCTCAAAAGATTTTTTCAAAGTAATTTAAAAACAGCTATACAACAGCCCAAACGATGTTTTCAAAGTAGTTTCAAAACAGCTATACAACAGCTTAAAAGAAGTTTACAAATTACTTTAAAAACAGCTATACAACAGCTCAAAAGATGTTTTCAAAGTAGTTTAAAAACAGTTATACAACAGCACAAAAGAAGTTTTCAAATTAGTTTAAAAACAGTTATACAACAGCTCAAAAGATTTTTTCAAAGTAATTTAAAAACAGCTATACAACAGCCCAAACGATGTTTTCAAAGTAGTTTCAAAACAGCTATACAACAGCTCAAAAGAAGTTTACAAATTAGTTTAAAAACTGCTATACAACAGCTCAAAAGATGTTTTCAAAGTAGTTTAAAAACAGTTATAAAACAGCTCAAAAGAAGTTTTCAAAGCAGCTTCAAATATGCAGCAGGCAACGACAGCATCGCCGAGAAATTCTCAAGGCCTTAAAGTCAATACGGAGAGCCCCATCACAGGTCTGAGCACTCAAAAAGCACTGTCCCACTCAGCTTTAAATTTGCAGGAGCCAACAACAGGTTTAAATTGCAGGAACCAACGACAGCATCGCCGAGAACTTCTCAAGGCCTTAAAGCCAATACGAAGAGCTCCGGCACACGTCTGAGCACTCAAAAAGCACTGTCCCACTCAGCTTTAAATTTGCAGGAACCAACGACAGCATCGCCGAGAAGTTCTCAAGGCCTAAAAGCCAATACGAAGAGTCCCAGCACAGGTCTGAGCACTCATAAAGCACTGTCCCACTCAGCTTTAAATTTGCAGCGGCCAATAAAATCGTACGCAAATTCCCAAGGCAGTGCAGCCAATTTAGCCGGGTCAAGTGATACCTTAACAGCAATTGCTCGATCTAGAAAAAAGCAGAGAAGTGGCTCAAAGTCAAGGAAGTGCTTGATACTATAACTTCACCTGGCCATGTAGTAGCCAGTTGTTTAAAGGCTGAATAACGCTGTCCACCCGATAAATTGCTATCCAGTGGATATGTGTTAGCAATTCAAACCTTGCTATCCACTGGATAGTGATTTATTCGGTGGATATCGTTATCTACCTTTCGAACAACCCGGGTTTTGTATAACTGTTTTTAGCTACTTTGAAAACTTCTTTTGAGCTGTTGTATAGCTGTTTTTAAACTACTTTGAAAACTTCTTTTGAGCTGTTGTATAACTGTTTTTAAGCTACTTTGAAACCTTCTTTTGAGCTGTTGTATAGCTCTTTTTAAGCTACTTTGAAAACTTCTTTTGAGCTTTTGTATAACTGTTTTTAAGCTACTTTGAAAACTTCTTTTGAGCTTTTGTATAGCTGTTTTTAAACTACTTTAAAAACGTCTTTTGAGCTGTTGTATAACTGTTTATAAA
>JAHPZR010024125.1:0-2500 GCA_019787425.1 Platygyra sinensis | reverse complement strand
GCTGAAAGAGCGTGATTTATCAGAGATTAGAGAACGGGCTGATGACATGAGGCTGGGTTTCAAATTTTTGTCTCGGGGAATTTCGACAAATTAAAGATCCAGACTCAGACAAAAGCAATGTAAACGAACTATTTGTCAGCAGTAAATACGGCTCACGGAGACTTTTGTTAACAACGGTAGTGTAAAAACTAGACGAAAATAAGAGTTTGCTAGATTCCGACAAAACACGTAACGAAATAAACAAATTCTCAACCTAGCGAATTCTTCGATGAAAGACATCAGAATATATTACGAGGCAAAAATTATACTGAAGAAATAAAGCAACGACAGAAAATATCATAGAGCTGTCTCTGTTTATGATGACGGAGAAACTTTATTTTTGTAAAAATTTTCAAACAACAATTACATGCAGTCTAGTAACGCTCGCTTACTTAGTTGCGACGGCTCCAGTCATTTCAGCGAAGTGAACCTCAACAATTTCGTATCATCGCTCACCCGACGATTAATCAGTTGAAAGCTTGCTCCTGTGCTCGGAGTTGAACAATTTGGAACAGTCTGGTCTTTCCAACTTTCACGCTAGTTCGTGCAATCTTGCTCCAAACGGGTGAAAGCCGTAAATAACTGTAAGCTTCTTTCAAATACGACTCGGCATTTCGCATTATTTTTCATTATCCGCAAGCTTTTGAGCTCCTTCTGTCGTAATTTCCATTGGAAAAGTACAGGTTTTCATGAGCCACAATGCGGCCGGATTCCTCTGGACTAGCTGTTGTATAACTGTTTTTAAGCTACTTTGGAACTTTTTTGAGCTGTTGTATAACTGTTTTTAAGCTACTTTGGACCTTTTTTGAGCTGTTGTATAGCTGTTTTTAAGCTACTTTGAAAACCTCTTTTGAGCTGTCGTATAACTGTTTTTCATCATCATTTATCCGTTCTCCAAGTGGAGAATTGGGCTGTAGGCTCTCTGCCTCCAGGCTGTTCTGTCCTCCGCAACCGATACTGCTGCTGCCCATGTTCCTAAACCGTTCTCTTTCAGCTCTCTTTCGATAGTCCTTCTCCAAGTCTCGCGCGGTCTACCCCTTTTCCGTTTGCCTTCAGGCAACCATGTTAGAGCAATTCGTGGATGTCAGTAATGGTCCATTCTGAGGACATGGCCCAACCACGTTCATCTCCTCCTTGCCACTTGCTTGCTTATTGTCTCCAATCCTGCTCTTGCTCTAATCTCCTCGTTTGTTACACGCATTGGCCACTAGATCTTAAACATCCGACGAAGACTCTTATGTAAGAATGCATCCAGTTTTTTCTCGTCTGTTTTGGTCATTCGCCAGCACTCACAACCATACAACAACACCGAGATGACATTAGATTTGAAAATTTTGATCTTAGTCTTGTAGGTAAATTTACTGTTCTTCCAGATCTTATCCAACTTACTATATGCAGCCCTTGCTTTCCCTAACCTTGCTTTGATGTCTTCTTCTGTTCCACCTGACTTGCTGATGTATGCACCCAAGTAGACAAAACTTTCTACATCTTCAATATCGTGTTCGTCAATCTGGACATTCTCATTGCTGGTCGTGTTAAGTCTGAGGAGTTTTGACTTTTCAGAATTGATCTTCAAGCCAGTTGTCTTGGTAGTACTGAGATTTGTCACTTTCTGTTGGATTTGACATTTCGTACTGGATGTAAGTGCAATATCGTCAGCAAAGTCCAAGTCGTCTAACTTGGACCACAATTTCCATCTAATGCCAGTGTTAGCACCCGTTACTGTCCGTCTCATGATCCAGTCGATCACAAGTAAGAACAGAAACCCTGACATGTTACACCCCTGCTTTACGCCGGACTTCACATCACACCAGTCAGTTTGACCTGTGCCCTCAACAACCGCGCATTGGCTACCATCATACATTGCGTTGACCATTCTGACAAGCTTCGAAGGTATCCCATAACTCTCCATGATCTTCCACAAGGTTTTCCTGTGAACGCTATCAAAAGCCTTTTCATAGTCGACAAAACATACATATAAGCTGGAGTCCCATTCCACTGCTTGCTCTACGATGTTCCTGAGAACGAATATCTGCTCCATCGTACTTCTTCCTTTCCTGAAACCAGCTTGCTCCTTCCTTAACTTTGCATCAAAACCACCTGATATTCTTCTGATTAATACCTTGCCCATCACTTTTGCAGCGACAGACATCAAAGTAATCCCCCGCCAGTTTCCACACTTGGTGAGATCCCCTTTTTTGGCAATCTTGACAATGAGGCCCCTCCTCCAATCTGCACGAACAGTCTCACTGACCCATATCTCACAGAAAAGGTCATGGAGTACATCGACTGTTGTTATAATGTCAGCCTTGAGCAGTTCTACTGTTAAGCAGTCCACACCAGGTGCTCTGGCTGCTTTCATGCTCGTGATGGCGCTCCTAATCTCGGCTTTAGTTATGGGGCCTGATGGTATCTCTTCTGTAACTTCCATTTCGCTAATCACTTCGGCCTCCTGCTCCGG
>JAHPZR010024123.1:15000-19346 GCA_019787425.1 Platygyra sinensis | reverse complement strand
GGCAGCGGCGGCGGCGGCGGCGGCGGCGGCGGCGGCGAGTCAACAGTCGCATCCGTCGGACAGGTCGCTCGGTGCGTCTTCAAGTGTCTCTCTAGCGCATCTTTCCTGTAAAAGCGGTGGCTGCATACTTGACAGCAAAACCCAGCCGATTGATGATGAACGGATTGTCGGTTCCTCTTTAGACTTCGTTGAGTAGAAAAAACTCCGGTTGCAAAGGTCGCAAAGATACATCTCTGACTTACAGTGGTGGCGCGGCGGCACCTTTTATACCAGCCAGCGATGACGCGAGCAAAAGGGGGTGTGCACAGCAGTTCAAATCCCACACCCCTGTATTGACATGTTTTTTTCTATCCTTAGGTGCAATGACCGAGAGACGACTGGAAACAAGTCATCGATCATAAACCATTGGCATGTAAAAACCAATGATAATAATAACAAAAAAAAATGGCATGAGCGAAGATTTGGTTGTCGTCTTTATTCTAAAAAAAGAAGAGAGAAAGGTCAAGGTCACAGCGCGCGCGCAATAACAAAAGCCAAGGTCGTGTGAAACTAGCCCAAAGGAGTGTATCTAGACGAACACCTTACCTGGAAACATCACATAAACTTTGTTTGTGAACAAATCGCTTAATCAGTTGGTATTTTATCCAGGACGCGTTTCTATTTATCCTGTAAGACTAAACTGATGCTGTATTATACATTAATTTATCCATATATTACTTATTGTAACTCTACGTGGTCGTCCACTTACGTATCTAATTTAAACAGAATTTATTCTTTACAAAAGCGGGCGGTGCGAGCTGTTACAAATTCAGAATATCGAGCACATACTGCTCCTCTTTTTACCAAACTGAAAATTTTAGACATCTTCCAAATCAATACCCTCGATATTGCTAAATTCATGTTCTGCTACCACAATAATCTACTGCCTCCACTTTTCCTCAATCTGTTTATGACAAACAGTCAAGTCCATAAATATGACACAAGAGCAGCTGGTAATTATCGTGTGCATCCCTGTCGTACGAACATCAAGAAATTTACTATTCTTTACCAAGGACCTAAGTCTGGAACTGTCTTCCTGCCTGTATTACCAATTTGTCAATTTGTTAAAAACAAAGTGCTAGAGTTTTTACTAAAATAGTTTCCGAGTTAGTTTCTGCCGCACTCCTTCGCAGCCCTTATCTTGTTTAATATTGTAATGTCGAGGTGGCCTCTCCTATAAGCCTGGTGGTTTCTTGAGGTCTCCTCTCCTGACAACTTACTGTATATTATTATTGTTATAATTATTATTTATTTTATTTTTTTCTCTCTTAAATCTGTTGTAATATAAAGGCAAATAAATGATGATGATGATGAAAACTAACGTCAGCTAGGGTCAGGGGTGCGGGTGGAAAGCGCACGCGCGGCCTCCCCTCTTTTTTGGGTGGGCTGGTCTAGGTCAGTCAAGTGAGGGCGCGCGCCCAAGCCAAGTCCACACCAAAAACACCCCCCCAAGTGGCAAAGTCAGCCAAGTGACGGCGAGCGTGCTGGTCCACGCCAAAAAAAAAAAATTTAAAATCCACATTAGGGTTACACACATAGGCTTACCTAGGGCTACTTAGGCTTACCTAGGGTCAACGCTGCTAGAGTTAAAGCGCGTGGTTAGAGCTCTGCCATGCGACCACCTAGGGTTAGGGTTAGTGTTTGTCAACTAGGGTTAGGCTTACTTAGGCTTAGGGTTCGCCACCACCTTAGGGTGGCGCTTAGGGTTCCGAACCACCCTTAGGGTTAGGGTTAGGGTGGCGCAGGGGTGAGTGGTGCAAGGCGCCGTGACGTCACTTTTTCTCGAACTTTTGTTAGCGGCCATCTTGAAAAGCGGAGCGGGCGGGTACGAAAGGGAACAGGCTAGACTACTTAGAGCTGGTGATGATTTGCACTGGTTTTAGATTTCTCTAAATAAACAGTTCCCTTTATGAGATGTGCCTGCAGGTAGACTTTGTGAAAAGTCCTTCGTCTTATTTATTCAGTACCCGCCGTCGCTCGCTCGGCCGCTTCGCGACCTTAACAACGTGTGCTCCGCAGCCTAGCATATTTTACCCTGAGATTTATAAGGTTGACTGGTGGCAAGTCTAGTCTGCAGGGAGTCGTTGTAGCTGTATTCATCAACTTGGACTGGATGAACCCAACTCCCATGATTCCTTGCAGGCATGTCTCAAGTGCTCAAAACAGTTTCCTGCCAAAATGCTGGTGGGCTGTTATAAACACTTTTATCACTTGATGCTACAATCATGGTATCAAAAAACTGCCCGGTCAATGGTGAACACATCATTTTCTTGACAGAATAGGTTACCATAGCAACAGTGTGACCTGCTAGAAATACCCTTAATTACAGCATTAGGGGCTTATGATTCAAAAACATTTGATAAGCAAGATAAGATGCAACTTTTGGCAAGGTTTTTGCCCCCGCAGGGTTTTGGCCCAGAGGCCAAAACCCGAGGAGGCATTATAGTCTCCCCCGTGTATACTTATAAAGAATGCGTGAAATATTGGTGTAGTATGCGAATCAATCCCGATTTGAAGAAACTAGGTGCACACGGTGGTCCCGGTTAATTTTTCAGTCAGATCGCAAGGCAATGCTTCATGATTGGGTAATTCTTGCAACCACGAACATGAGGAGGAGATCGAGGAAGATACTATTTGCTGCACGAGGAGGAGAGGAAGATATTTGCCAAAATATATTTTAGGGCGAGTATCTGTCATCACAGTGATTTCTTCATATCTTGAATTCAAAGGTTATTCAGCAGCACCAGATTGAACTGTTTGGTACACAAGTTGATTTGTCCAGATTTGTCAGACACAAATCAGCAACGGGGTCGACAGACTCGACCCAAACACCGCATGCATAAAGATCACGTTTATTTGGATAGCTTATTTTTACCGAGTAATCATACGTGGCGTAGAGCCCGGGGGGGGGGGGGGGGGGGAAGTACTCCCATATATGGGCTATATAGGTACGTGTCGCGGAATAGGGTATGCTTTTTGAGGTTCTCGGTCCTTAGATAGGGTATCTTTTTCGACCCTTTTGTAACTGTGTTCCTGGTGTGGTCCTTAGATAGGGAAGCTAAATTGTATTATCTAATACTGGAGTGTGAAAACGCCCGCCTATACGAGTGTTTTTGTTTAAACTTGATGTATCCTTTTTTAAAAGTATTAACAAAATGATTTTCAACAGGGGTTTAATAGCCTTGAATAGGTGTCATTTTTCGTGTTTGGGCCTTAAAAAGGGTATCAATTTTCGCTTTCTTAGTCCTTAAATAGGGTCAGGATTTAAGAACCTTTGCTGCACACCCCTATCCAAAATTCGCAGGAGTACCCCCCCCCCCCGCCCCCCCGTGCGTAGAGCCCATTTGACAGCTGGGTTGACTGGCAGGGATCCAAATGTAAGTGTTAATGTTTTGCGGCGTTTTCATCAAGGACAAATAGCTTGACTTTAATGTCTGCAATAGTGAACAATAGCTCCCTTATTCGGCTGTTGATAACCTGCCTAATTTGCATACATGGGGACTGTAACGCGATACTACTGTTAATAATACACATGAAAAAAATTACTCGTTTCTGATTGGTGCAGTGCAGTTCAAATGTAACACTGGTGCAAAAAGTGTAACACCAGAGCGCTAATTACACCTCGTAATTCTGCATTATGATTTGCAGAAAGACGGCAAAAAATTTTGTAGGCCAATGATATCATGTAAAGCGTTGACAAAAATTTTATACAGAAACTTTGAAAAAAGTTTTCTCGAATACGAAAAAAATGGCTTCAAGAAACATCTTCCGACACTTTTTCCGCACAAATTTGTTCATGTTCGTACTATTAATAAGTTATCATATGGTTTTTCTCGTTAAATCTGAAATTAATTTGCACTTGTGAGTTTTTCATAAGGCTAAAATTGCACTCGCCAAAGCGGCTCGTGCAATTTCAGCTTTTGAAAAACTCACTCGTGCAAATTAATTCCAAATTGAATTTGAAACCGTATGATTACCTATACTTCCATCTCGGAAAAAAGTCTCGACTTCTGTTCTCCTTTCGAGACCATTTGCTCGTAGAGTCCTTGTATATCAAGACAAATGCATGGTTTGTTTCGGTATCAAACTAGAATAACAGAGTGGTTTGATATTTTTTTTATCCAGAATTCACTTCGGGAGAATATTATGGAGTTAAACAGGATGTGTTGGTTTAGTTAACTTAGTTGATTCTTTGGATCATATTCATGATGAGATGCCTAAGTTACTTGAACAGTATGAGTGATATAGTTTACAAAAAGTATAAAATTTCAGTTCATACAACTGCAAATAATAGTTTCCTTAAACAC
>JAHPZR010024123.1:7500-12500 GCA_019787425.1 Platygyra sinensis | reverse complement strand
TTGACTTACTTGACGTGCTTGACTCACTTGAGGTGCTTATCTTACTTGAGGTGCTTGACGTACTTGAGGTCCTTGACTTACTTGAGGTGCTTCGCCTACTTGAGGTGCTCGTCTTACGTGAGATGCTTAACTTCCTTGAGGTGCTTGTCTAACTTAAGGTGTCTCCCTTACTTGAGGTGCTTGTCTTTCTTTAGTTGCTCTGCCCACTTGAGGTGCTTGACTTACTTGGGGTGCTTGACTTACTTGAGTTGCTTGTCTTACTTGACGTGCTTGACTTATTTGACGTGTTCGACTCACTTGAGGCGTTTCGCTTACTTGAGGTACTTGACTTACTTGAGGTGCTTGACTTACTTGAGGTGCTTCGCTTACGTGAGGTGTTTGTCGTATAAAATATGCTCTTCCATCGAGCCGTGTGTAACTTAAAATATTAAATAACCATTCATAAGTAATCTAAAACGAGCACTATTTCTACTAAAACAAATAAACAAGTTATGCTAATATTAGTTCTAGTACTATATACTGATAGCACCGGGAATACTAAAGCGGGAAACAACTACTACAACTTGTCATACAATAAGAGCTATTTAAATCCTCAATAAAAAAGATCATTAAAATTTGTAACAAAAAAAGCAATTACTATCTCAGCAGAGATTTTTTGAAATCACTAATATTGGTCTGGGTTTTGCTAGTAGTTGAGAGGCTGTTCCATAGTGTAGCACCTCGATAGTCAGGCTACGTTTTTCGGCCTCAGAGAGTGGTCTGGGAATAAAGAGATTATGAGCCGAGCCCCTCAAATTGTAGGTATGAACTTGCGATGTTGTTTGAAAAAGATTATGGAGGCGAAATGGAAAGTGATCATTGACCACCTTGTACATAGTAATCGCTAGCTGTTTAGTACGCCTTTCTTCAAGTGTATCCCAGCCAAGGTCATGTAATAGACAGGAAGATGGCGTCATATAATTAGAATTGGTTATTATACGAGCAGCCCTATTTTGTAGCTTCTGGAGTCTCTCAGATTGGCATTTTCCGATACAACCCCATACTGGGCTACAATAGTCGAAATATGGAACAACCAGGGCATTGTACATGTTAATTAAGGTATCTCGTGGTACTAGGGCCCTGGCCCGCTTTAGAATTGCCAGGCCAGCTGATACTTTTTTAACAATCTGATCAATTTGAGAGTGCCACGTTAAAGTATCATCAATTTCTACCCCTAGGTATCTGTGGGTTCTGACTCTGTCCACAGAATGGCCATTTATTCTAATATCAGGTTGATGATCTAGAGGTGTGATCTTGCTTGAGGGGGCTTGTCTTACTTGAGGTGCTTGTCTTACTTGAGGTGCTTGTCTTACTTGAGGTGCTTGTCTTACTTGAGGTGCTTGTCTTACCTAAGGTGCTTCGCTTGCTTGAGGGGCTTGTCTTACTTGAGGTGCTTTGCTTACTTGAGGTGCTTGTCTTACTTGGGGCGCTCGAATTACTCTAGGTGCTTGTCTTACTTGGGATGCTAACCTTACTTGACGTGTTTGGCTCACTTGACGTGCTTTACTTACTTGAGGTGCTTGACTTACTTTGGTTACTTGTATTACTTGAGGTGCTTGACTTACTTGAGGTGCTTGTCCTTCTTGAGGTGCTTGTCTTACTTGATGCGCTTCGCTTACTGGAGGTGCTTTTCTTAGTTAAGGTGCTTGACTTACTTGACGTGCTTGACTCACTTGAGGTGCTTATCTTACTTGAGGTGCCCGTCTTACTTAAGTTGCTGACTTACTTGAGGTGCTTTGCCTACTTGAGGTGCTTGACTTACATGAGGTGCTTGTCTTACTTGGGGCGTCGAATTACTCTAGGTGCTTGTCTTACTTGAGGTGCTTGTCTTTCTTTAGTTGCTCTGCCCATTTGAGGTGCTTGACTTACTTGGGGTGCTTGACTTACCTGAGTTGCTTCTCAAACTTGAGGTGCTTGTCTTACTTGAAGTGCTTGACTCACTTGAGGTGCTTGTGCTTGTCCTACATGAGGCGCTTCACTTAACAAATTTTGGGAAGCAAATGATTTCCTTTATGGCCATTGACCTTTGGCAAGAACTGCCATAGAAGTTTAAAGACCTAAATCAAGTTGCTTTCTCCAAAAGTGTTAAAATCTATATTCTATCCAGTTCTGCTACCTTTTTAATTTAGCGATCCGTCCCTCTACTCCCATGTTTCTTTATATGTCCTTTCAAACGAAATGGAGGCTAACTCGATAACCTCGCTTTTTTTAGTCTTTATGCACAAACTATGGACCACTGTCGACTGCTATTCTTATATATGTTTTTTTTTCCTTTTTTATGTTAATACTGTAACTAAAACTTCAAGTGCTAATTAAAGTGACGAATGAATAAAGATCTTCTTTATCTGAAAACCGAATCTAACTATTCTAGCGAAGCACCTCAAGTACGTCAAACACCTCAAGTAAGACAAGCACCTCAAGTTAGCGGAGCACCTCAAGTAAGCGAAGCACCTCAAGTAAGACAAGCACCTCAAGTTAGCGGAGCACCTCAAGTAAGCGAAGCACGTCAAGTAAGTCAAGCACCTCAAGTAAGACAAGCACCTCAACTAAGACAAGCACCTCAAGTAAGACAAGCACCTCAAGTAAGTCAAGCACCTCAAGTAAGACAAGCACCTCAAGTAAGTCAAGCACCTCAAGTTAGCGAAGCACGTCAAGTAATACAAGCACGTGCACCTCAAGTAACTCAAGCACTTCAAGTAAGCGAAGCACCTCAAGTAATACAAGCACCTCAATAGGCCAAGCACCTTAAGTAAGACAAGACTCAAGTGAGACAAGTACCTCAAGTAACACAAGCACCTCAAGTATTCAAGCACGTCAAGTAAGTCAAGCACCTCAAGTAAGGCTAAGCACCTCAAGTAATACAAGTACCTCAACTAGGCGAAGCACCTAAGTAAGACAAGAACCTCAAGTAAGACAAGTACCTCAAAGTAACACAAGCACCATCAAGTTCTTCAAGCACCGTCAAGTAAGTCAAAGCACCTCAAGTAAGCGAAGCCACCACAAGTAAGCACAAGCCCCCGTCACAGTTAGCGAAAGTCACCTCCAAGTACGTCCAAGCACCTTAAGTTACGCGAAGCACATCAAGTAAGACGAGCACCTGGTGGTTAGCAAACCACCTCAAGTACGCTCAAGCACCTCACGGTGGGGAAGCATCGCAGCACCTCAGGTAAGAAAAACACCTCGAGTAACTTAATGTCACGCTCAAGTTAGCGAATGCATCTCAAGTAAGTCAAGTACGATCAAGGTCAACACGAGGCAACCTCAAGGTACGTCAAGCCCCTTACGTGAGCAAAGGCACCCCAAGTAAGCGAAGCAGGTCAAAGTAAGAGAAAGCACGTCCAGTAAGACACAGCACCTTAAGTGGTCCTAGTAGTTTTTGTGCATAATAGACTAAAAAAAGCGAGGTTATCGAGTTAGCCTCCATTTCGTTTGAAAGGACATATAAAGAAACATGGGAGTAGAGGGACGGATCGCTAAATAAAAAGGTAGCAGAACTGGATAGAATATAGATTTTAACACTTTTGGAGAAAGCAACTTGATTTAGGTCTTTAAACTTCTATGGCAGTTCTTGCCAAGGTCAATGGCCATAAAGGAAATCATTTGCTTCCCAAAATTTGTTAAGTGAAGCGCCTCATGTAGGACAAGCACAAGCACCTCAAGTGAGTCAAGCACTTCAAGTAAGACAAGCACCTCAAGTTTGAGAAGCAACTCAGGTAAGTCAAGCACCCCAAGTAAGTCAAGCACCTCAAATGGGCAGAGCAACTAAAGAAAGACAAGCACCTCAAGTAAGACAAGCACCTAGAGTAATTCGACGCCCCAAGTAAGACAAGCACCTCATGTAAGTCAAGCACCTCAAGTAGGCAAAGCACCTCAAGTAAGTCAGCAACTTAAGTAAGACGGGCACCTCAAGTAAGATAAGCACCTCAAGTGAGTCAAGCACGTCAAGTAAGTCAAGCACCTTAACTAAGAAAAGCACCTCCAGTAAGCGAAGCGCATCAAGTAAGACAAGCACCTCAAGAAGGACAAGCACCTCAAGTAAGTCAAGCACCTCAAGTAATACAAGTAACCAAAGTAAGTCAAGCACCTCAAGTAAGTAAAGCACGTCAAGTGAGCCAAACACGTCAAGTAAGGTTAGCATCCCAAGTAAGACAAGCACCTAGAGTAATTCGAGCGCCCCAAGTAAGACAAGCACCTCAAGTAAGCAAAGCACCTCAAGTAAGACAAGCCCCTCAAGCAAGCGAAGCACCTTAGGTAAGACAAGCACCTCAAGTAAGACAAGCACCTCAAGTAAGACAAGCACCTCAAGTAAGACAAGCACCTCAAGTAAGACAAGCCCCTCAAGCAAGATCACACCTCTAGATCATCAACCTGATATTAGAATAAATGGCCATTCTGTGGACAGAGTCAGAACCCACAGATACCTAGGGGTAGAAATTGATGATACTTTAACGTGGCACTCTCAAATTGATCAGATTGTTAAAAAAGTATCAGCTGGCCTGGCAATTCTAAAGCGGGCCAGGGCCCTAGTACCACGAGATACCTTAATTAACATGTACAATGCCCTGGTTGTTCCATATTTCGACTATTGTAGCCCAGTATGGGGTTGTATCGGAAAATGCCAATCTGAGAGACTCCAGAAGCTACAAAATAGGGCTGCTCGTATAATAACCAATTCTAATTATATGACGCCATCTTCCTGTCTATTACATGACCTTGGCTGGGATACACTTGAAGAAAGGCGTACTAAACAGCTAGCGATTACTATGTACAAGGTGGTCAATGATCACTTTCCATTTCGCCTCCATAATCTTTTTCAAACAACATCGCAAGTTCATACCTACAATTTGAGGGGCTCGGCTCATAATCTCTTTATTCCCAGACCACTCTCTGAGGCCGAAAAACGTAGCCTGACTATCGAGGTGCTACACTATGGAACAGCCTCTCAACTACTAGCAAAACCC
>JAHPZR010024123.1:0-2500 GCA_019787425.1 Platygyra sinensis | reverse complement strand
ACCAATATTTCACGCATTCTTTATAAGTATACACGGGGGAGACTATAATGCCTCCTCGGGTTTTGGCCTCTGGGCCAAAACCCTGCGGGGGCAAAAACCTTGCCAAAAGTTGCATCTTATCTTGCTTATCAAATGTTTTTGAATCATAAGCCCCTAATGCTGTAATTAAGGGTATTTCTAGCAGGTCACACTGTTGCTATGGTAACCTATTCTGTCAAGAAAATGATGTGTTCACCATTGACCGGGCAGTTTTTTGATACCATGATTGTAGCATCAAGTGATAAAAGTGTTTATAACAGCCCACCAGCATTTTGGCAGGAAACTGTTTTGAGCACTTGAGACATGCCTGCAAGGAATCATGGGAGTTGGGTTCATCCAGTCCAAGTTGATGAATACAGCTACAACGACTCCCTGCAGACTAGACTTGCCACCAGTCAACCTTATAAATCTCAGGGTAAAATATGCTAGGCTGCGGAGCACACGTTGTTAAGGTCGCGAAGCGGCCGAGCGAGCGACGGCGGGTACTGAATAAATAAGACGAAGGACTTTTCACAAAGTCTACCTGCAGGCACATCTCATAAAGGGAACTGTTTATTTAGAGAAATCTAAAACCAGTGCAAATCATCACCAGCTCTAAGTAGTCTAGCCTGTTCCCTTTCGTACCCGCCCGCTCCGCTTTTCAAGATGGCCGCTAACAAAAGTTCGAGAAAAAGTGACGTCACGGCGCCTTGCACCACTCACCCCTGCGCCACCCTAACCCTAACCCTAAGGGTGGTTCGGAACCCTAAGCGCCACCCTAAGGTGGTGGCGAACCCTAAGCCTAAGTAAGCCTAACCCTAGTTGACAAACACTAACCCTAACCCTAGGTGGTCGCATGGCAGAGCTCTAACCACGCGCTTTAACTCTAGCAGCGTTGACCCTAGGTAAGCCTAAGTAGCCCTAGGTAAGCCTATGTGTGTAACCCTAATGTGGATTTTAAATTTTTTTTTTTTGGCGTGGACCAGCACGCTCGCCGTCACTTGGCTGACTTTGCCACTTGGGGGGGTGTTTTTGGTGTGGACTTGGCTTGGGCGCGCGCCCTCACTTGACTGACCTAGACCAGCCCACCCAAAAAAGAGGGGAGGCCGCGCGTGCGCTTTCCACCCGCACCCCTGACCCTAGCTGACGTTAGTTTTCATCATCATCATCATTTATTTGCCTTTATATTACAACAGATTTAAGAGAGAAAAAAATAAAATAAATAATAATTATAACAATAATAATATACAGTAAGTTGTCAGGAGAGGAGACCTCAAGAAACCACCAGGCTTATAGGAGAGGCCACCTCGACATTACAATATTAAACAAGATAAGGGCTGCGAAGGAGTGCGGCAGAAACTAACTCGGAAACTATTTTAGTAAAAACTCTAGCACTTTGTTTTTAACAAATTGACAAATTGGTAATACAGGCAGGAAGACAGTTCCAGACTTAGGTCCTTGGTAAAGAATAGTAAATTTCTTGATGTTCGTACGACAGGGATGCACACGATAATTACCAGCTGCTCTTGTGTCATATTTATGGACTTGACTGTTTGTCATAAACAGATTGAGGAAAAGTGGAGGCAGTAGATTATTGTGGTAGCAGAACATGAATTTAGCAATATCGAGGGTATTGATTTGGAAGATGTCTAAAATTTTCAGTTTGGTAAAAAGAGGAGCAGTATGTGCTCGATATTCTGAATTTGTAACAGCTCGCACCGCCCGCTTTTGTAAAGAATAAATTCTGTTTAAATTAGATACGTAAGTGGACGACCACGTAGAGTTACAATAAGTAATATATGGATAAATTAATGTATAATACAGCATCAGTTTAGTCTTACAGGATAAATAGAAACGCGTCCTGGATAAAATACCAACTGATTAAGCGATTTGTTCACAAACAAAGTTTATGTGATGTTTCCAGGTAAGGTGTTCGTCTAGATACACTCCTTTGGGCTAGTTTCACACGACCTTGGCTTTTGTTATTGCGCGCGCGCTGTGACCTTGACCTTTCTCTCTTCTTTTTTTAGAATAAAGACGACAACCAAATCTTCGCTCATGCCATTTTTTTTTGTTATTATTATCATTGGTTTTTACATGCCAATGGTTTATGATCGATGACTTGTTTCCAGTCGTCTCTCGGTCATTGCACCTAAGGATAGAAAAAAAACATGTCAATACAGGGGTGTGGGATTTGAACTGCTGTGCACACCCCCTTTTGCTCGCGTCATCGCTGGCTGGTATAAAAGGTGCCGCCGCGCCACCACTGTAAGTCAGAGATGTATCTTTGCGACCTTTGCAACCGGAGTTTTTTCTACTCAACGAAGTCTAAAGAGGAACCGACAATCCGTTCATCATCAATCGGCTGGGTTTTGCTGTCAAGTATGCAGCCACCGCTTTTACAGGAAAGATGCGCTAGAGAGACACTTGAAGACGCACCGAGCGACCTGTCCGACGGATGCGACTGTTGACTCGCCGCCGC
>JAHPZR010024122.1:0-23662 GCA_019787425.1 Platygyra sinensis | reverse complement strand
ACCTCAAGTAAGAAGCACCTCAAGTAGACAAGCACCTCAAGTAAGTCAAGCACCTCAAGTAAGACAAGCACCTCAAGTAAGACAAGCACCTCAAGTAAGTCAAGCACCTCAAGTAAGTCAAGCACCTCAAGTAAGACAAGCACCTCAAGTAAGTCAAGCACCTCAAGTAAGTCAAGCACCTCAAGTAAGACAAGCACCTCAAGTAAGTCAAGCACCTCAAGTAAGACAAGCACCTCAAGTAAGACAAGCACCTCAAGTAAGACAAGCACCTCAAGTAGACAAGCACCTCAAGTAAGACAAGCACCTCAAGTAAGTCAAGCACCTCAAGTAAGACAAGCACCTCAAGTAAGCAAGCACCTCAAGTAAGTCAAGCACCTCAAGTAAGACAAGCACCTCAAGTAAGACAAGCACCTCAAGTAAGACAAGCACCTCAAGTAAGACAAGCACCTCAAGTAAGACAAGCACCTCAAGTAAGACAAGCACCTCAAGTAAGTCAAGCACCTCAAGTAAGACAAGCACCTCAAGTAAGTCAAGCACCTCAAGTAAGACAAGCACCTCAAGTAAGACAAGCACCTCAAGTAAGACAAGCACCTCAAGTAAGACAAGCACCTCAAGTAAGACAAGCACCTCAAGTAAGTCAAGCACCTCAAGTAAGTCAAGCACCTCAAGTAAGACAAGCACCTCAAGTAAGACAAGCACCTCAAGTAAGACAAGCACCTCAAGTAAGACAAGCACCTCAAGTAAGCAAGCACCTCAAGTAAGACAAGCACCTCAAGTAAGACAAGCACCTCAAGTAAGTCAAGCACCTCAAGTAAGTCAAGCACCTCAAGTAAGACAAGCACCTCAAGTAAGACAAGCACCTCAAGTAAGTCAAGCACCTCAAGTAAGACAAGCACCTCAAGTAAGTCAAGCACCTCAAGTAAGTCAAGCACCTCAAGTAAGACAAGCACCTCAAGTAAGACAAGCACCTCAAGTAAGACAAGCACCTCAAGTAAGTCAAGCACCTCAAGTAAGTCAAGCACCTCAAGTAAGACAAGCACCTCAAGTAAGTCAAGCACCTCAAGTAAGACAAGCACCTCAAGTAAGACAAGCACCTCAAGTAAGTCAAGCACCTCAAGTAAGTCAAGCACCTCAAGTAAGACAAGCACCTCAAGTAAGACAAGCACCTCAAGTAAGACAAGCACCTCAAGTAAGTCAAGCACCTCAAGTAAGCAAGCACCTCAAGTAAGACAAGCACCTCAAGTAAGTCAAGCACCTCAAGTAAGACAAGCACCTCAAGTAAGTCAAGCACCTCAAGTAAGTCAAGCACCTCAAGTAAGACAAGCACCTCAAGTAAGACAAGCACCTCAAGTAAGACAAGCACCTCAAGTAAGTCAAGCACCTCAAGTAAGCAAGCACCTCAAGTAAGACAAGCACCTCAAGTAAGACAAGCACCTCAAGTAAGTCAAGCACCTCAAGTAAGTCAAGCACCTCAAGTAAGACAAGCACCTCAAGTAAGACAAGCACCTCAAGTAAGTCAAGCACCTCAAGTAAGCAAGCACCTCAAGTAAGACAAGCACCTCAAGTAAGTCAAGCACCTCAAGTAAGACAAGCACCTCAAGTAAGACAAGCACCTCAAGTAAGACAAGCACCTCAAGTAAGACAAGCACCTCAAGTAAGTCAAGCACCTCAAGTAAGGCAAGCACCTCAAGTAAGTCAAGCACCTCAAGTAAGTCAAGCACCTCAAGTAAGTCAAGCACCTCAAGTAAGACAAGCACCTCAAGTAAGTCAAGCACCTCAAGTAAGACAAGCACCTCAAGTAAGTCAAGCACCTCAAGTAAGTCAAGCACCTCAAGTAAGACAAGCACCTCAAGTAAGACAAGCACCTCAAGTAAGTCAAGCACCTCAAGTAAGACGAAGCACCTCAAGTAAGTCAAGCACCTCAAGTAAGCGAAGCACCTTATGTAAGAGAAGCACCTGAAGTAAGACAAGCACCTCAAGTAGGACAAGGAACTCAATTAGGTCAAGTACGTATGTATAAAATATATATTGGGGACATAATAGCGCGCCATACATGACGTCCCTACCGAGAGCTCTGGGAGCAACCATTTCAGGCATGCGCCATGCAGACTGCGTGAAACCGGATGGGCAGAATTCGGTTATTTCCTTTTTTTATTTCAAAATGGTTGCTCCCAGAGCTCTCGTTTTTCGACCGCTGGTTAAGGGGAACGAGGCTCTGGGAACGCGATTGGGTAGAGTGACAAAGTCAAATGCGCAAAGACCACAGGCCAAACTCTCTATTCTATTCTAGACCAAATTCTCTATTCGACTCTGCATACGTGGTATATGGGACAACTTGTGTACATAGAGAATTGTACGGGAAAAGTCACTGATTGTAAAAATACAGTTTAAATAACTAGAGTTTTCCTACCTCAAATGTATCATGCTCTTGACTCTTGTGCCGATTTTGAAGCCATTCTTAGACTTCTTACGCTGTTTAATAATGAAGTTATTTGAAACTATTGTTTCTCCTTCGTAGGGTTCAGATCCACCTAAACTTTTCCAAAATGTAAGTTGGCTCTGAACCTCTTGCACAGAATTCTTTACTAGTAATAGTTCTCACTAAATCTGCCCCCGCTTCTATTTTATCCTTCAAGGGTATAAAATTCTTATAAAAATTCCACTGTATAAGGTGTTTAAGGAAACTATTATTTGCAGTTGTATGAACTGAAATTTTATACTTTTTGTAAACTATATCACTCATACTGTTCAAGTAACTTAGGCATCTCATCATGAATATGATCCAAAGAATCAACTAAGTTAACTAAACCAACACATCCTGTTTAACTCCATAATATTCTCCCGAAGTGAATTCTGGATAAAAAAAATATCAAACCACTCTGTTATTCTAGTTTGATACCGAAACAAACCATGCATTTGTCTTGATATACAAGGACTCTACGAGCAAATGGTCTCGAAAGGAGAACAGAAGTCGAGACTTTTTTCCGAGATGGAAGTATAGGTAATCATACGGTTTCAAATTCAATTTGGAATTAATTTGCACGAGTGAGTTTTTCAAAAAGCTGAAATTGCACGAGCCGCTTTGGCGAGTGCAATTTTAGCCTTATGAAAAACTCACAAGTGCAAATTAATTTCAGATTTAACGAGAAAAACCATATGATAACTTATTAATAGTACGAACATGAACAAATTTGTGCGGAAAAAGTGTCGGAAGATGTTTCTTGAAGCCATTTTTTTCGTATTCGAGAAAACTTTTTTCAAAGTTTCTGTATAAAATTTTTGTCAACGCTTTACATGATATCATTGGCCTACAAAATTTTTTGCCGTCTTTCTGCAAATCATAATGCAGAATTACGAGGTGTAATTAGCGCTCTGGTGTTACACTTTTTGCACCAGTGTTACATTTGAACTGCACTGCACCAATCAGAAACGAGTAATTTTTTTCATGTGTATTATTAACAGTAGTATCGCGTTACAGTCCCCATGTATGCAAATTAGGCAGGTTATCAACAGCCGAATAAGGGAGCTATTGTTCACTATTGCAGACATTAAAGTCAAGCTATTTGTCCTTGATGAAAACGCCGCAAAACATTAACACTTACATTTGGATCCCTGCCAGTCAACCCAGCTGTCAAATGGGCTCTACGCACGGGGGGGCGGGGGGGGGGGTACTCCTGCGAATTTTGGATAGGGGTGTGCAGCAAAGGTTCTTAAATCCTGACCCTATTTAAGGACTAAGAAAGCGAAAATTGATACCCTTTTTAAGGCCCAAACACGAAAAATGACACCTATTCAAGGCTATTAAACCCCTGTTGAAAATCATTTTGTTAATACTTTTAAAAAAGGATACATCAAGTTTAAACAAAAACACTCGTATAGGCGGGCGTTTTCACACTCCAGTATTAGATAATACAATTTAGCTTCCCTATCTAAGGACCACACCAGGAACACAGTTACAAAAGGGTCGAAAAAGATACCCTATCTAAGGACCGAGAACCTCAAAAAGCATACCCTATTCCGCGACACGTACCTATATAGCCCATATATGGGAGTACTTCCCCCCCCCCCCCCCCCCCGGGCTCTACGCCACGTATGATTACTCGGTAAAAATAAGCTATCCAAATAAACGTGATCTTTATGCATGCGGTGTTTGGGTCGAGTCTGTCGACCCCGTTGCTGATTTGTGTCTGACAAATCTGGACAAATCAACTTGTGTACCAAACAGTTCAATCTGGTGCTGCTGAATAACCTTTGAATTCAAGATATGAAGAAATCACTGTGATGACAGATACTCGCCCTAAAATATATTTTGGCAAATATCTTCCTCTCCTCCTCGTGCAGCAAATAGTATCTTCCTCGATCTCCTCCTCATGTTCGTGGTTGCAAGAATTACCCAATCATGAAGCATTGCCTTGCGATCTGACTGAAAAATTAACCGGGACCACCGTGTGCACCTAGTTTCTTCAAATCGGGATTGATTCGCATACTACACCAATATTTCACGCATTCTTTATAAGTATACACGGGGGAGACTATAATGCCTCCTCGGGTTTTGGCCTCTGGGCCAAAACCCTGCGGGGGCAAAAACCTTGCCAAAAGTTGCATCTTATCTTGCTTATCAAATGTTTTTGAATCATAAGCCCCTAATGCTGTAATTAAGGGTATTTCTAGCAGGTCACACTGTTGCTATGGTAACCTATTCTGTCAAGAAAATGATGTGTTCACCATTGACCGGGCAGTTTTTTGATACCATGATTGTAGCATCAAGTGATAAAAGTGTTTATAACAGCCCACCAGCATTTTGGCAGGAAACTGTTTTGAGCACTTGAGACATGCCTGCAAGGAATCATGGGAGTTGGGTTCATCCAGTCCAAGTTGATGAATACAGCTACAACGACTCCCTGCAGACTAGACTTGCCACCAGTCAACCTTATAAATCTCAGGGTAAAATATGCTAGGCTGCGGAGCACACGTTGTTAAGGTCGCGAAGCGGCCGAGCGAGCGACGGCGGGTACTGAATAAATAAGACGAAGGACTTTTCACAAAGTCTACCTGCAGGCACATCTCATAAAGGGAACTGTTTATTTAGAGAAATCTAAAACCAGTGCAAATCATCACCAGCTCTAAGTAGTCTAGCCTGTTCCCTTTCGTACCCGCCCGCTCCGCTTTTCAAGATGGCCGCTAACAAAAGTTCGAGAAAAAGTGACGTCACGGCGCCTTGCACCACTCACCCCTGCGCCACCCTAACCCTAACCCTAAGGGTGGTTCGGAACCCTAAGCGCCACCCTAAGGTGGTGGCGAACCCTAAGCCTAAGTAAGCCTAACCCTAGTTGACAAACACTAACCCTAACCCTAGGTGGTCGCATGGCAGAGCTCTAACCACGCGCTTTAACTCTAGCAGCGTTGACCCTAGGTAAGCCTAAGTAGCCCTAGGTAAGCCTATGTGTGTAACCCTAATGTGGATTTTAAATTTTTTTTTTTTGGCGTGGACCAGCACGCTCGCCGTCACTTGGCTGACTTTGCCACTTGGGGGGGTGTTTTTGGTGTGGACTTGGCTTGGGCGCGCGCCCTCACTTGACTGACCTAGACCAGCCCACCCAAAAAAGAGGGGAGGCCGCGCGTGCGCTTTCCACCCGCACCCCTGACCCTAGCTGACGTTAGTTTTCATCATCATCATCATTTATTTGCCTTTATATTACAACAGATTTAAGAGAGAAAAAAATAAAATAAATAATAATTATAACAATAATAATATACAGTAAGTTGTCAGGAGAGGAGACCTCAAGAAACCACCAGGCTTATAGGAGAGGCCACCTCGACATTACAATATTAAACAAGATAAGGGCTGCGAAGGAGTGCGGCAGAAACTAACTCGGAAACTATTTTAGTAAAAACTCTAGCACTTTGTTTTTAACAAATTGACAAATTGGTAATACAGGCAGGAAGACAGTTCCAGACCTTAGGTCCTTGGTAAAGAATAGTAAATTTCTTGATGTTCGTACGACAGGGATGCACACGATAATTACCAGCTGCTCTTGTGTCATATTTATGGACTTGACTGTTTGTCATAAACAGATTGAGGAAAAGTGGAGGCAGTAGATTATTGTGGTAGCAGAACATGAATTTAGCAATATCGAGGGTATTGATTTGGAAGATGTCTAAAATTTTCAGTTTGGTAAAAAGAGGAGCAGTATGTGCTCGATATTCTGAATTTGTAACAGCTCGCACCGCCCGCTTTTGTAAAGAATAAATTCTGTTTAAATTAGATACGTAAGTGGACGACCACGTAGAGTTACAATAAGTAATATATGGATAAATTAATGTATAATACAGCATCAGTTTAGTCTTACAGGATAAATAGAAACGCGTCCTGGATAAAATACCAACTGATTAAGCGATTTGTTCACAAACAAAGTTTATGTGATGTTTCCAGGTAAGGTGTTCGTCTAGATACACTCCTTTGGGCTAGTTTCACACGACCTTGGCTTTTGTTATTGCGCGCGCGCTGTGACCTTGACCTTTCTCTCTTCTTTTTTAGAATAAAGACGACAACCAAATCTTCGCTCATGCCATTTTTTTTGTTATTATTATCATTGGTTTTTACATGCCAATGGTTTATGATCGATGACTTGTTTCCAGTCGTCTCTCGGTCATTGCACCTAAGGATAGAAAAAAACATGTCAATACAGGGGTGTGGGATTTGAACTGCTGTGCACACCCCCTTTTGCTCGCGTCATCGCTGGCTGGTATAAAAGGTGCCGCCGCGCACCACTGTAAGTCAGAGATGTATCTTTGCGACCTTTGCAACCGGAGTTTTTCTACTCAACGAAGTCTAAAGAGGAACCGACAATCCGTTCATCATCAATCGGCTGGGTTTTGCTGTCAAGTATGCAGCCACCGCTTTTACAGGAAAGATGCGCTAGAGAGACACTTGAAGACGCACCGAGCGACCTGTCCGACGGATGCGACTGTTGACTCGCCGCCGCCGCCGCCGCCGCCGCCGCCGCCGCTGCCTTCCCTTGCTCCCGAGAGCCTCGGCGAGAGGCCGTATCGTGGATCCACAGCTACTTTGACAATTTGATGACGAAATTCATTGTCAATAACAGGACAGACGCATTAAAAACTGACATCAATCTGTTTTTTTAGGATAACAAATTGTCGAATTGCCCGCTCTCGCTCGCTGACGCGTCGCATGAATTTTAAATTTATGTGAGTGTCTGCAATTTGAATCATGGGAAGTTCAGGAGAGTGATTGATTTAAGCAGCTAGTCAGTGGTTGCAAATATCACTTTCACATCCATTGGTTTCATAGATAATAGTGCAATATTGTATTTTGGTTCAAAGGACACCAAAATTCTTCTTACAGTGCACCTTGGCTTTTACGTGTATGTTAGACATTTCTATCATATTAACCTCTACCTGTGGTTCAATTTACACAGTGTCTGCATTTAAGGGGTTTTATGTTGCAATAAAAAAATGAAGTTTTCCAACAGTGCTTGATTTGGATTTAATGAAGGGTGAATACAGGTGTGCGAAACGTTGCATTTGTCTGTGCAAAACATATGTTGTTTTGAACAGTATCAAAACAACAAGTGTACATAAAGCAACGGGCGCGGCAGATACTACAAGCTGAGCTGGAAAGAGCTTCCATGCATGGCTGATGTAGCTGCATGCTAATCAAGCTGAACGGTATGTGCACTAGCTGCCATATAGTTAGTTTTGTACGCATATGCACAAGGTATACATTAGGGACCAGTAACAATGTTTTATGTACAAAATGTATACATGACCATTTGTGATTTAAGAGTGATTTTTGTTTTAACCTGAGGAGCCTTTAACAAGGAAAAGGGGAAACAGTTTCATCTATTTTAAACAAATGTCCTTGTCTGAACGTTTAGAGTAATATTGTGTTCATTGCGTGACTGTTATCTTGGGTTAAAATGTAACTAACGATGGTGTGCAAGTACCATAAGTATGTGCGAAAGGTTCATAATACATGCATGTTTGTGGTTTGAGTGGAACTAAAAGAAGAGAGACACTTAGAGACACTGAATGTTTGTTGGTTTGGCAGATGACGCAGGAAAGATGAACTGTTAGGATTTATAATATGTTTGATGTTTAATCAAGACTCCTGGGGATTCTCCCAGTTAAATTTGATGGAGGTGTGTGGCCTGCTTGACAAAACCTGTGCCCTATTTATGACCAAAATCTGTGATTTTCCCTATACCCTATTTATGACCAGATCAAAATTTCGATACACTATTTATGACTGTTGCAGCTGACACAGTTGCCCTAAACATAATTTCTGAAGGGCTTGTGTATATGACCTTAAGCTTATTATCGATAATGAAATTGTGGCTTCTTCTAAAAACATATCCAATTCAAGACTAGAGTTCCAAAAAGAAAACACATTGACTAAAGTGGCCAACTCAATACCCTATTTGTGACCAAAACATCTGAAAAACCATACCCTTTGAAGCTGCACAGAGCCCATATAAAGGGAAAAGCCCTCGGGTCAAGTTGTAAGAGAGGGTTATGGTCTTCAATAAATTAAAGCTGCTTGAAGTTTTTGTAATTTGTGCAACTGTGGACAACTTTACTGATATCCAACAAACTCCACTCCACCATTGACTAAGATAAAGACTTTCTAGCAGATCTCAGTTCATGAAGTTAATAAATTATTGAGCAATAATGAACAGGCTCCCCAAATGAGTATGAAGAAAAAATAGGTGGGCAGATATCAGGCTGGCTCTGTTCTCTTTACTCCAACAGAGAGCCTGTTTACAGTTAATGAAATTTAACCCCCCACTTTGACCCACACAGGATGATGTGAGAAAAGGTTCTCAAAAAATAATAAATTAGGTATTGCTATCCTTGTACCTTTTTTTCAGAAATATGACAAACAATAATAATAATAATAATAATAATAATAATAATAATAATAATAATAATATAATAATAATAGTATTTTCATGACAAGGGATTATGCTTTAAATAACAAACAAATACACTAGGAAATTTACTGGTCAAAAACAGTATATCTCCTAGAACCTGCACAATTTAGATTCGGTCAGTACAAAATGCAGACTGCAGACTGCAGTCTGCAGTCTGCAGTCTGCAGTCTGCATTTTGTACTGACCGAATTTAGATTAAAGTCCTAAATTATATACACATGCAAATGCTCTCTAATTTTTAATCTCAGCAATTTTTCATAACTTTGGCCTTATGAATCATGATAATAGAACTATAAAATTTGTGTGTAAAATGAAAACACAGGGAAACCATTCCATTATACTTCATGAAGTTGTAATAAGTGACTTTTGATATATCGAAATTCAGGATCAACAGTCTGGTCAACAAATAATGATTTCCTTATGGAAGTCCAATTTTCTTTCTTTGGGGCTTTGATGGAGTTGACCCCGTTATGAGATCATGGAGTGTAACTGGGCTGCTTAGCACTCAAATTTGTGGAATCCGTGTCAGCTGTTACACCTAGAAAATAAACCAATACTCATTTATACAGCATATCAAAGTGTTAATTGCACTCCTATTCAGCTAAAAAATTATGACAAGCAATAATAATTGCATATCCTTTCCTTTTCATGTCTCGCACGGTAGTATCTTACACAGCATGTGACATGCGAAGTCTGTGAAATTCCCGATTTTGTCTCATTTTCAAAACCTCCAAAAAGTTAGAAATCCTGGGTCACTAAGGGTCACTTTGGTATTCATTTGTGTATGGACGTTTCTAGAACTAAAATCTTTATCGTAGATTGGAATTACTCCAGCAGAATTGCAACTACGAATGAATTTATGCACCTAGTCAAAGCCGTGTTTACAAAAGGTTTGAAACACTCACATTAAAAACATCATAAAATAGTTATGTTGACGGATCAATTCCCACAAAATGGTCTGCCGATAGAAGATAAAACAATAAAGATCTAATATCAAGTGTACGTACCTCGGATAAGCTCTTCGTCTCCAAGAAAATCGAGCTCAAAAAACCCCGAAATTCGCCCCATGGTCTAAAAACAGGCGCCATCTTGGAAAATCGAACAACGCAAAGCAGTCTGGGAAGACCTTCATTCCTCCTCTGACCAACACCAGTCCTATGCAAAAGTATACAAATTGTATACATCACAAAGCTCACATAGGCAACACTGATACTATAGAAAAAGTATACAAATGTATACAAAATGTAAAGATCACAAAGCGCACTCAGCGAACACTGGTGCTATAGGAAAAGTATACAAAAACATCTACTTTTTGTATACAATTTAGTTCCAAATTCATACTACAAAATGTATACTTCATAAGCTAATACTAGTAATAACCAAAGGTTAGCAAATGCGGGCGAGGATTTTTTTTTTTGCCCATTTGAGGAATAAAAGATTTGGGGGCCTATAGGGAAAGGTCGGGTGATTTTGTTTGTGCATGAGCACTCCCCCCTCCCCCCAGGTTTTACTCGCTTTTTCCTCCATTTTGACAGTAACAATAGAGTGATTTGACAAAAGCTGTGAAACAGTAACACCAGAGCATTCCACGAGACACTAATCCCATTGTTTGCTTTCCCTTAGATTTAGTAATATGCTGTAATTGTTGCTGACTCACGGCGTAAATAAAAGCACTGTATGTTATAAAGTATGCGTATTGATCGAGTCAAAATGATTGATTTAACGCAAGTGTGATTTATTTAAAATCATAACATAGAAAATATGAAATCAAACAAAGCGTACATGTTATACAATGTCCTCATGTAAACTGAAACAAAACGACCAATATATAAAAAAAAAAAATCGGCTTTTTCCACAATATAACGTATAAAGCGGATATAAAGTGGATGTTTGTGGGAATACCTTAACATTTCATTGAATAAAAATTTAAACGAAACAACTGTATTGTTACATATACTAAATGCTCTATTAAAACTGAAACTATTACTGAATTATCAAATGCTACTGCATGGTTCCTGAGCTTTTGGCAGTCATATATGTATGGTAAACGTCATAAATTTTGCGACTTTGTTTAATACGATCCACAATATAATGTCGTAAGTTTAACATGTGATATGTTAAAATTCTCACTGAATAATACTAAAACGGAACAACTGTATTGTAACAATTTTTTGAATAGACTAATAATAATAATAATAACATTTATAATGCGCAAATTCCATATAATGTTCAAATGCGCATGACAAGATTAAAAACGGAATAAAAAGGTTAAAAAGCTAAAATTACAATTAAAAGCAAACTTACAATGATTTAAAAAGCTAAAATTTCAATTAAAAGTAAAACTTACAATAATAGAAACAACTATGATAAAAATGCGAGGCGGAATAAGTGAGTTTTTAGCTTGGCTTTAAAACTACTAACTGTGTTGGCGCTTCTTATGTTAAATGGTAGCGCATTCCAAAGTTTCGGTGCTGCACAGGTAAAAGAATGGTCACCTAGTGTAGCTTTTGATTTAAAACGAGGACAACTAAGTAAAAATTTATCGCTAGAATTCCTTAGATTATATTTAGATGGAAGCCTAAGAGAAATAAGAGATGACAAATTCACCAAGCACATTCACCAATTGTTCTTGTAAAAACTGAAATTAAACGCCTCTTGTTACACACACTAAGTGGTCTGTAAAAAGTGAAACTAAATTTATAACTGAATTACCAAATGCAACTGTGTAGTTGCCCATTGTTTGCTAGTCACAGTTGTTATGGTTGACTTCATCATTTTTTGGAACGTGCTTTGATGTAAAGCAAACTGCTGTTTCAAGCTGTTACATAAGTACCTTCAATATTGTTCATGGATGTTCTAAATAGAAACTGTCTAGTGTCACTACGTGAAGTCACTAGCTCAGATTTAACAATTTCTTTGATATAACTAGAAGTTGTATCTACAAGCATCGTAACATTTTCTATTGAAAGCAGCGCTTCTGAGATCTGAAGGAAGATCAACGCTGTCGCTTCACGTTTCTGATATCGAAGGATCTCAGACCATGCGCTTGTTAAGTCAAGGACGAACAGCTTTCGCTCCACGCTTCTATGAAACTAAAGAACGCGATCTCACACTATGCGCTTGTCAGCTCAAGGGCAAACAATTCTGACGCTCCGCGATTGAAGTTAAGGACGAACAGTTGCCACTCTCGATTAAGACAGAATACGGCCGGGAAATGGCGTACAACGGGACAACATGAACAGAAAAGTCGAACTGATCCAAGTTGACACGCTCGATTTGGATTGGTCGGCGAAGCTGCTATGCATGACCTTCACGTGATGCAAGGACCAAATGTTACGCGTGATGCGCGTGAGAAAATAGCATTCTTTGCATTCCATGCATTCGTGGTGGAAGACTCAAGATTTCAGCAAAATCGAGTCAGGGCCAAACTATATATACAACTGCGGCGCATGCGTTTGTAAAAGCAACGTTGAGATTAGGATTGCGGGCTCCTTTTGTCGCCCGCAATTAAAGTTAAGTGTATTCAGTCTTGCTTGTGAGGTTGATTCATAACATTTTGAAATTCAACTGGATTAAAAAAATGCATATTTAATCTACAGCAAAAACGGACAAGCAATTTCCGAAGAGTTGTCGGCTTGAAATATTTAACAATTATTCTTTGAAATCGAGGTAAATATTCTGCCACTATCCACCGAGATTGAGAAGAATAATTTTTTTAGTATATACACAGGAAGTGATCTCAACAACATTTCAGAAGGAAACCATTAAAAATCGATTTAATTGACCTCTCAATTCATGCTCGGAAAACGTGCAAGCTGTACAAAGCATGCGCGAATTCGCGAAACTATTTACAGAATCTTTGAACATGGAAAATCTATAGTTAATCTTCGAAAAAACCTCATGACAGTCTAGAATAATGGTCCTTAAACACCATTCAAATCAGTGTGAATCAAAAGTATGCTTTATTCAAAAGTATGCTCTATTTTTGTTTGGCTTACGCATTATTCACTCGGTAGAGGGTGAATAATGCTCATTAGCCAGAGATAGCGAACCAATCAGATTGCTTAAAACACCAAGATCACTGAGTGTGTATATACTAAAATAATTTACCTTCATCTGACATAAACATGTCGAAGGGAAGCCGGATATTTCTTTAGAACCAAAGTAAACAGTTGCTATAAACTGAAGCAGTCAGGCTGTATGAGTCACACACATGACACATATTGGTATTCTGCCATCATATCAGAGCGTGAATCACCTTTGATTGATTCACCGCTTGGTTCATTACCAACTTCGGTTGTGTTATCTTTCTGTTGTACTGGACTGTTAACGTTGTTCCGGTTGGTTTCTTTGGTTACGAAATAGACTTGAGCAACTCTCGCTACTGCTCCAATGACAGAAAACGAACAGACACAAACTGTGACAGGCAGCGAATACCAGGTGTTAGACAATGGACTGAACCAGTAAAATATAATGATCATGGTACAGTTTTCTATCACAAACAAGATATTGGAGAGCAGAAGCATTCTCTGGTTAACGCAGGGTTCTTTCTTGTCTGTATCAACGATATGCATTATTGGTGACATATCATCCCTGAGCCAGTTAAGACAGAAGGATAGAACTAAAAAGGCGACTTCTACGAAGCCTGAGCAACCCTTGAAGTCCTTCGTTATTCTATAGGACCAAATAGTGTCAACTATTAGGGTTAACACATTGTGAATAATCAGCACACTAATAATCCACCATTTGTATGTAATGGTGAAGAAAGTGACGGCAAATAGTCTGCTGCTCAAGAGAAATAAGTAATTTACAAAGACAAAAACTTTCTGTTTTACATTCCGAAGTACGATAATGCCTTCCACGGGCCGGGACTCCGAGTCGGAGTCAAAAGCTGTAAAAGTCCACCCCAAACTCAGGAGGGACACAGGTAGGGAAATCATTTGAATGATCTTCACTGGTTCCTGTTGCACACTCATAGCATAAAGCTGGATAATGAACTGAGGGGCTGATTCAAAAACTGCTTCAAGAAGTCGGGCCCAATTGCTGTGCTCGTTTACATCTTCATAATCATCGTTGGAGTTAGCATCCCAGCAGCATTTCCTGAAATTCGACCAGCAGATCTTTAGTCTTACCCAAGCGGATGAGAATGGATTGAATCCACAAAGATAAACTTCTCCGCGGTTTGATTCAAAAAGGCACATCAAGACAAAAAATGCCACACATGGCAAAACAACGAAAGCGAGCCCCACAGCAAACCATGTCTTGTGATCGTTCCGGTAGAATTCCACCAGTGTGACAATGTCAGTCATGGGATCAGCAAAACTCAAAATTGTTGCAAACAAACTCACTAAGAACGTGCAGTATTTGCTGTCAAGGATATTTGTCATCCAATTCTCCATTCGTGGACAACAAGCCATTCTTGTCGAGGCGCTTGAGCTTGTAAGGCTTCTCTGTGATCTGTCAGTCCTTTAGGTTAGAGCATGCTGTTGATATTATTTGGATCGCGGAATTTGTAAGTAAACAACTTATAATTAATAATTTAAGACTTCTAATGATTTTGCGCTTTGTTTAAAGGTACTGAAGCAAGAAGTGATTTCAGTATCAACCATTATTCACAACATGATAAACAATTACAACCTCTCCTAAGCCCGTACCTCTTTCAAAAATGACAAATGATATCCCGGGACTTGCCAGATAACGAAGGTATAATGATTCAGATTTAATAATGTGGATGAAATCATTTTAGACTGAAGTCTTCAAACTTCCTTTGCGCGATCAGTTTCAAGATAAGCAAGGATCTGATAGCCTTTGGTAAATTGGTTCTTAACTAATGAATAAGTTCTTTCTTCGTTCTTCGTTCGGTGGATTTACAACGCGGAAAAACTGCCCTTCATTCCAGTCGAAAAGAGGCATTGACGTCATCACATTAAGTGCGGTTTCATGTTCTGCTGACTTTCAGCTTCCTTTGTTGCGGAATGCAGCAAACTAATCAGTGAACACACAGGAACAACGGTTCTCTGTGGCATGCCTATTTAGGGCCTGTTTTCATGGAGGGAGAGTTCCCCGGCCGGGCTAGGAGGGTTAAAACCAGGGGGATGAAAGGACTTCCCATGATGCTTTGGTGTAATCTGAACGATTTTTGGCAGAGCTCCGCCAAGCGAAGCTCCATAACTATACAAACTGGAGAACACATGTAAACATAGAAATAGAACATAGAAATAGCTGTGCGCTGTTGCGATCCTACTTTATCGGTTCATGTCGTGTGGGTGTCTCGAAAAGTTTTTCACGTACTATCAGCCCTGCAGTCTATATACTGTCTTTACACATTTTTATTTTTGCTGATCAGATCTCTTGTAGATCCTACATTGGCAGCGTTTATCGTATGCGACCCTTTGCAGTTTGTCACTCATAGAACTAGTAGAGACCCATGCAACTCTTTTCTCATGGCTAGCGGCATGGATCACAGGCGCATGCACCCAACGACGACGACGACGTCGCACAACATTGCGGCTATGATCTTTTCTCCAGCTAACACCAACTTTTGGTTTACAGCGTACGTCTTTGATATTTGACATACATGTTACAAATTATAGCAGAGGTTGATCTAACGTGTTTTAAGATAGGATTACGCTGAACCAAAAAAAAATTAAGATAACAACAGAAAGAAAGAATTAACAGACAAAGAAGGTCGCTGAAGAGATTGCGGGTCAGCGCTGAGCGTGATGCTTAACGAGTTTGCCTATGAATTTTAAAGGTCTCTGAAGAGTCTCTTGGCCGAGACCATAGTTAATAGAGAGGAATGGTTATGAAGCCCGACAAACTTCTTCGTTGTATGTTATTGTTCGGTTTTTTGGCCTTGACCCTGCACAAAACACAATAGTTGTTTTCTCCGCACTGAGGAACTAACCAATAGAAACGTGTTGGTTACGTAACTCATGCATAGTGTATGAGCGCAAAACAAAAGATTGTGCAGGGTCATGGACCTTCCAACCTAAATCTTGTTATCTTTGTTTGCTCCTTTGATGTTTGCCGCGCTTCCTAACCATTCCGCTTTATGAACTATGCATCAGATAGCCTCGAACAATTCACAAGTATTTGACAATTGTTTACCTTTTGTATAAACATGTTTTACAAATTGAAAAGTGTTGTCGTTTTCTTAAAATCTATATTGCATTGTGAAATAATTTCAGCATACGCAAAAGGATTATGCGACACTGTACCGAGTCATACAGAGACGTCCGTTTTCTCGCCCGGGTTTCTTTACGGCAAAGGTTTAAAATAAAACTGCGGTTATGTAGTTGTTATAAACGCAAAATTCTCATGGTTGTTCTACTTGGAAACCAGCTTGGGGATAAACAACGAAAGGGTTGAGACCTAGGAAAGGTGCCCTCAGGCACCACATCTACACTTCTCAAGACTCAGTGAATTACCCAAAACATCCAATCAACTGCTTCATTGCCTCAAGGGTCTTCCATCAACAACTGTTACACCGGCACTAGGTCCTAAAGAAACTAGAGCTGTGGTCCAAGTGGTCCTTTCTTTTAAGGTACAGAAAACCATTCAGCCAGTGTTGTAAGCCGCATCATAAACGAATTTTGTTTTCAGTGTTACCTGTGCAACGCAGGTTATCTTAGATATGAACACACAGGGACTGACACGAACACGAATTAGAGGGCTGCATCCTGTGTTCATCATCCTGATATAAACATAAACATTTTTGCATCCAACACAACAAGGTCTCTAAAGACCTGATAATTAAAGCATTTTGCGTCCTACAAATATGCCGACAAAGTATGACCGTTTAGCTTGTGCACGAGGTGATATTCATTGGCCGCTTAAAACTAAGTCCGGCTACTGTAAACGTGCAATTTTATGAGTTCTCACAGAATTTTTCGACAATAACATTGACAACGGCGTCCCAAAGACAGTACCTTAAAGTCGAGTTTTGTCATTTCGTTTTGCTTGTAGGTGAAACTTCAGAATAAGACGCGTGTCTTATTCTGAAGATTATTAGCTCCTTATGTTCTTTTTAGCAGCTGTATTGATTTTTAATTTACCTGTAAACTAGTCTTTTGCTAATTTCTGTCACCTCTTCAAGTACTTCTTTTATAGTTTACTATATAGCTGTTACTAGTTGCCTTAGATATTGTGTGCTCTTCTTACATTAATGTTTTCTATTCATATTTAGTATAAATTTACCGTAGTCTATTGTGAATCCGTGAATTTGATTGGCTATATTACCGTTTCCTATCTGCTGATAGTCAACAGTTACGCATCAGTGCACATTGCGCATCACGTTTGAACCTGCTTCACGAAAACGGATGTGATCTAATAACACATCCGATGAACACAGGATGCAGCCTTCTAACTCGTGTTCGTGTCAGTCCCTGTGTGTTCATCTAACTAATGATGGGTACGCCCCCCAGGAGGGGGGAGCCCCACATATAAAGGACGGGGTGCTCGCTGGAAATTTTGAAAAGAATCTTTAAGATGTACCAAGACCCTGATTTGTGGGCGTGGCTTGAACTGTCTTCACCCCTAAAAGGTACTAGTTCTAAAACGACACATTCTCCTGTCACATTCATTTTCAGCTCAATATCCTCAAAGGTACTTCAAAAGCTCCCGCTGTGAACACCCTAAGGAGTGCCGTAACCACATTTTTAACCTCTAAGAGATACGATGAACATCCCCGTTCTTTTTAAATGGGACTCCACCCCCTCCCCCCCTGGGGGTACGCTGATGTCGCCCTAAGAATTTATCAGAGAGAGAGGAGAACACGCTGTTATTCGGCTGTAATTATTCGGCTGTTATTTGGCTGTTACTCGGCTACTATTCGACTGTTATTCGGCTGTCATTCAGCTGTCACTCGGCTGCTATTCGGCTGCTGTTCGGCTGCTGTTCGGCTGCTATTCGGCTGTTATCTGGCTGTCATTAAGCTGTCATTCGGCTGCTATTCGGTTGTTATTCGGCTGTTATTCGGCTGCTATTCGGCTGCTATTTAACAACTAGTATGCCTATCAGCAGTCAATGCTGACGTACAACGTATGGCAAAAGGGATCGAGAGTTAAACCAGACTACTATTTGTTATGAATGGTGAAACAGAGAATTAACTCTGAAGTGTAAATTTAAGTGCTACTTAAACCCATGAATAACCCACTGGGCGTTAGCCCTAATAAAGGGAAACAGGGAACCACACGAGGCAAAGAAAAAATCTTTTGACCTCGGTGGGAATCGAACCCACGACCTCCGGATTAATTCACTTTAATTTACACTTCAGAGTTAATTCTCTGTTTCACCATTTGTGTTCCAGTGCTACGCGGCACAACATTCATATGTACCCTTACTTTCTGTTTGCCGCGATTCACCATCTAAAAGCGTCCCCGACTTTCTCTGCGCGACCTCGTAGCTCAGTCGGCAGAGTAACGGTAGATCTAATCCGGAGGTCGTGGGTTCGATTCCCACCGAGGTCAAAAGATTTTTTCTTTGCCTCGTGTGGTTCCCTGTTTCCCTTTATTAGGGCTAACGCCCAGTGTGTTATTCATGGGTTTAAGTAGCACTTTAATTTACACTTCAGAGTTAATTTTCTGTTTCACCATTTGTGTTCCCAGTGCTACGCGGCACAACATTCATATATACTATTTGTTATGCATTTGTTCAGCGTCCTTTCTTTTTTTTCTTTTTTTAACAGCTTTATTGGGTACACCACATAAATAAATAGCATAAATAAAAAAAAGGCAACACCCAAAAGGGGCATGTGCAACGGGATGAAGTCACATGCGAGGCACCGTGACGTGGACATTACAAGGTTAGGCCGGCAATTCAGTTTTAGATTTCTTGTAACTCTCAATTCCAATTTACAGTGTGTCAGATCTAGCTCAAGGTCTGATGATGATGAAGATGTGGTGAATAATCGGCAAGAGCCTAGGTGCCACACAGTCATGACTCCTTGAAGATATGGAATAAGGTTGTGTCTAGTTCCTTTATCTTTCACGAGAATACGGCACTCATACACAAGGTACTAGATCTTTTATAATAACATCATATAAATGCTAAAAAAAGTAATATGTGATTCAAAAAAAAGGGTGTGAATGATAAAAGTACTAAATTCTCTTATTGTAAAACCAAAAGGCGGTCATTATTTTCTAAGTGTGATAATGATAGGAACTGGAATTCTTGCTATCTTGTCACTTCCTGTGCTACCTCTTTTCACCACCTCTCTAGTTACTTCTTGTAACATCTCAGTCAGATGAGTGTGTTGATGGTGTGCGCTAGTCACATCTAGCAAAACCTAAGGGCAGATGAGGAACAAAGTGCATAAACTTTCAGCAAAGTCATCCTTGGTGCAAAATTGCTTTTTTTTTGTAAATCAGACTCAGACCAGTAGTGAAGCCACTTTTGATTTTGCCCCCTCTTCTTATGGTTTTTCCCATACAGTCCTTCAGAGACTTGTTTCGTGGCAACTGCAAAGCCTGTGTTCTATGCAACAAGAAAAAAAATGGTCAAAAGCTGGTAAAAAAAATCTACAAATCAATTAGAGATAACGAAATAATAGCTTAACTTAATCAACTACTTCAATAGATCCAAACAGAAAAACCACCATTAATGGGAAATCTGCTCAGCTTGGCTCCATTGGTCTTCTCTATATGCTCCAAACAAAAAAAAATTCTTTGTGCCCTTCCCATAAACTGGGTAAACTTCACAGGAGACAATTTTGCTCAGAATGGCTGCTATACTGATGGGTGGTTGGTCAAATCGCTCAAGCACTGAGCCGATTATCGCAACTAGCTTTACCCTGTTGGCACAAACAACATGAAATTTATACTAAATGATAGACATATTTGTTTAACCAGTCCTAGTATTAATGAGTTGCTCGTTCGTAAACATGGCATAGTTGCCACTCTGTTCAAAGTAAAGGGGTGATATGATGTCAGAGGGTGGATCTCATACAACTTGTTGGTGTTCCTGCCAATGGTGGTGGGCATATAGGCTGGGAGAGACAGCCTTCCGTTCTTCTCGTGCTGAACGCGTTTGTTTTTTCTGGAGGATCATCCTTCGTGTCAGTCAATAGACCTTCAAAACTTATCTGGTTGTTCTTGGTAATTGGAAGTTTTACTTTGTTTAGTGGGTGTTTTAGGCTCAATAGGAGTTAATTTCTTTTAGTGGTCGCCTCTTTGCCATACTTGGTGCATTCCTGAGACACAAATTATTAATAGATACTTACATAATTACCAAAAAATGTCCTCATCACAAGTAACACATTTTGTCGAGCCATCCCGTAATAACCAGATCACTCTCGAGACGAGCTGAATGAATGGATTCTCTTTCTGCTCGACCATTTCCTCGGACAAATATCCCGCTATATTGACCGTGGTGGTTTTTTTACTCCTTTGTTGGTGGAAAGGGATAGGATCATCGAAGGCGCACAAATAGTACCAGCTGATCTGATTGACTATTATCTCAATAAGGGCCCCTCATTTTGTGTGGTGTGGGCGCTGGTATGGCATATTCCTCTACATTTTTCTTCTGGAGTCACCCCACAGACAATAATTTTTCCACAAAGAGTATATAAAATTTTTTTTTAATAGTATTTGTAAAAAAAGTACAAAATTTAAAAAAGATAAAGAGAGTGAAAAAATAGAGAGGCGACAGAACAAAAGTCCCTCTCCTAAGCATCCTGTTCACTATAATCTCTACTGGTTAAATGTCTAACGCAACGGTAGACACTCCGTCTGAGAGGACTTTCCTCTTGGGATAAAAGTAGCTAAAGCCAGTCCGATGCTGAGCGTAGGTCAAAACCTTGTTGTCCATCACGCGAAAGCCTCTGTTCTCGCCGGATCGACTTTGCCGCGTCTGCAACACGTTCAGGTACACCTCCTTCTGGGTGTCGTTGAGTCTCTTGCTAATACCCTTGCAACTGGCTTTGCTTTTCTCCGCGCCCCAGCAGCAGTAGGTCTTACTGTTGAGCCCCACAAAACCGTCTCCTTTCCATTCCACTTTGAACAGGCCCAGCTTGCGCTTGTCGTAGGCAGCATGCTCCGGTGTGTCGTGACGGGGAAACCACTGGTGCTGGAGGGTGGCAAACTCGGTCCTCTTGTCGGGCTTGACCAGCTCTTCCAAAGAGTCGCCCGCCAGAGACATGTAGGCAGAATCGGTATCCATTTCCAGGTACTGAAAGTCTCGCCTATCCAGAAAGGCGTCGATGCAATGGTAATAGAATTCCAGCATGCGTAGCTTGGCGTAGGTGAAGATGAAGAAACTGAATGGATGGATGGATGGATTGGATGGGCAAGTCGCACTTGATCTTCTTCTTGAACATCTTGAGCTCAAACACCTCGTCGCTCAATTCTTCCAAATGGTGAAAGAAGAAACTGTTGATGGCACGGGCCACTTTACTCTCGTCCTGCTCGTAGCTGACCTTCTGGTGGCGGGACACGTTCATGATGAGGCGACCAAACCCCGCATTGCCCACCAGCTTGGCCGTCTCTCCCAGGATCTTTTGGTTGGGGTCCGCATCGGCGGCGCAACGAGAGGTGGACACAAAGTCGGTGAACAGTTCGAGCCAGGGATGGGAACGTGACTCACCACCAACCCTTGGTCCAGATAGAATTTCAGCAAGGGCGTGACCAGCAAGATCTTGTCACCCTTGTAGGAGCCAATCAGAGCGCGTCGGGGTGTGCTCGTGATGTCGTGCTGCTCGGCGAAGGCCTGCACGTGCTTGCCCACCTGCGATTGCTCAATCTCCATGTTCTTGAAAATGGGCGTCATTTCGCTAAACTTGTCTCGGAGGTGTGAAGGCGTGTCGATGTCCACTTCCACGGCCCTGAAGAAGGTGCCCTCCTGCACGCGTCGCAGGAGCTGGGCCTGCGTCTGCTTCCTCTCGCTGTGACCGGGAAAGTGCTGGTTGAGAAAGGTCTCCATGTCTTTTTGCTGGTCGGCCCATTTTTGGTGATACCACTGTCAGCTCCGGAAGACTCTCCAGGTATTGCCTCTTCTCCTCCGTTCTCTTCTCCCGTTCCCGCATCAGCTTCAAGAACTTGATGGACTGGGGCGAATCTGGATCTGCCTCCAGCTGAGCAAGCGAGCGAACATGTTCATAGGGAAAGAACTCCTTCTCCCTCTGACACTGATAGGCTTTGACGAAGGCGACATAACTGGTGCCTGCCGCCACAAAGTTGGAGATGTCCACGAACTTGAGGAGGCTGGTTGTGAGGGCCAGGTAGGCGTGGTGGCGTTTGATGACCAGATCGATGCCCGAGCGATGGAGCAGGTGGGGAATCAGGATATCTTTCAGCACGTTCAGATCGTATTTACCCGAGTTGAAACCCACCACCACCAGTTCAGCGAGGTGACGATGCAAGTCGCTCAGCAGTCGTTTCCTTTTCTTCAGTAAAGAGTTGGTTGGCTGGACAGGAGCTGGCGGCAAAGCGACTGACCGTCGCTCCAGCAACTGGAGATCGACTCGACGGTAAGACGAGAGATCATCTTCCTCTTCTAGGTCGTCATCAATGAAAGCTCGATCCTCCTCCTCGCTTTCGTCGTCACTGTCCTCGTTGAAACCGGTACTCCCCCATCTCCTCCTCCTGCTGCTCCTGCTCGAGCACACTGGCTGTCGAAAACGGTGGTTGGTAGGAGACTCCCCAGGTCTCTTTTAATTGCTTTAAGAGGGGCGCACAATGTGACCGTTCCAATTCGCCGGCTTGCTCGGCGATGGTTTCCAAGTGCGCCACAAAAGCTGTCATAGTCTGGAGTGCTGCCTCTCTACCCTCCTCGTCCACCACAAAACATCGGGGTTCCTCGTAACCCGGAACGTTGCTGGTCACACTGATGCTCAAGAGTTGGTGTTCAGCCGTATACTCGGGCTTGTCCCGCTTTTCGGGGAGGTTAGTAGCGTGGGCCGGATAATACACCTCGATGTCGAAAGTGGCTAGGTACTGAGAATACTTCAGCTCGGGTGGAATGGCAATACCTTCGTCTTCGATCTTTTCGAAGATGGTCTGGGAAGGGTGATACACTCCGCTGGGGTAAACTCGCTTGACTTTGGCTTCGCAGCTTCGCTCGTGCCGCTGGAGACGATGGGCTTTGGGAAACGAGGCATCGCATTGCTGACAAGTAAAGCATCGACAGTATTTGGTCATGTGCTTGATGTAACTGAAGTGAGCACCGTGCAAGTTGAGTCGGAAGGCGGCCTGGCTCTCTTGTTTGGATAGAATGCCCATCGGGCGGTGGACCAGCTCCACTCTTCCATCTTCCCCCAAAGCATACACCGTGTGCATGCCAAAGAGATTATCCAGTGCGTGTAAGTCTCTCAAACGCACACCCGCAAAACTCTCGGGCTGCTCCAGCGTGGCCAAGTAGGTAGAGGCCAATTCTTGGGTCTTTCTTTCCAAATTTTTCAAACCGCAACCCCGGTATCGCGCCAAGCATCGAAAACAGCACAAGTGGTCGGCGTACACCTTGCCAGTCCGCTTGTCCTTTTCCAGCGCATCCAGACCTCGATTCTCGACCAGCCACTTGGGCAACTGGTTCGCGATCTTGCCACGCCCAATAGGTACAGGTGGAAGGTCACATTGGTGAGCAAGGCGATGCGATGAAAATCCAGCCATTTTGCGAGGGCTAGTAATATCGCTTTCCTCTGGTTTCGACGTTGCTCAAAATAAAGCCGAAAGCCAGGTTGATCTTGAAGGCATTTTTCTGGCTGCGGAAGATGG
>JAHPZR010024121.1:0-12115 GCA_019787425.1 Platygyra sinensis | reverse complement strand
TTCCCTTGCTCCCGAGAGCCTCGGCGAGAGGCCGTATCGTGGATCCACAGCTACTTTGACAATTTGATGACGAAATTCATTGTCAATAACAGGACAGACGCATTAAAAACTGACATCAATCTGTTTTTTTAGGATAACAAATTGTCGAATTGCCCGCTCTCGCTCGCTGACGCGTCGCATGAATTTTAAATTTATGTGAGTGTCTGCAATTTGAATCATGGGAAGTTCAGGAGAGTGATTGATTTAAGCAGCTAGTCAGTGGTTGCAAATATCACTTTCACATCCATTGGTTTCATAGATAATAGTGCAATATTGTATTTTGGTTCAAAGGACACCAAAATTCTTCTTACAGTGCACCTTGGCTTTTACGTGTATGTTAGACATTTCTATCATATTAACCTCTACCTGTGGTTCAATTTACACAGTGTCTGCATTTAAGGGGTTTTATGTTGCAATAAAAAAATGAAGTTTTCCAACAGTGCTTGATTTGGATTTAATGAAGGGTGAATACAGGTGTGCGAAACGTTGCATTTGTCTGTGCAAAAACATATGTTGTTTTGAACAGTATCAAAACAACAAGTGTACATAAAGCAACGGGCGCGGCAGATACTACAAGCTGAGCTGGAAAGAGCTTCCATGCATGGCTGATGTAGCTGCATGCTAATCAAGCTGAACGGTATGTGCACTAGCTGCCATATAGTTAGTTTTGTACGCATATGCACAAGGTATACATTAGGGACCAGTAACAATGTTTTATGTACAAAATGTATACATGACCATTTGTGATTTAAGAGTGATTTTTGTTTTAACCTGAGGAGCCTTTAACAAGGAAAAGGGGAAACAGTTTCATCTATTTTAAACAAATGTCCTTGTCTGAACGTTTAGAGTAATATTGTGTTCATTGCGTGACTGTTATCTTGGGTTAAAATGTAACTAACGATGGTGTGCAAGTACCATAAGTATGTGCGAAAGGTTCATAATACATGCATGTTTGTGGTTTGAGTGGAACTAAAAGAAGAGAGACACTTAGAGACACTGAATGTTTGTTGGTTTTGGCAGATGACGCAGGAAAGATGAACTGTTAGGATTTATAATATGTTTGATGTTTAATCAAGACTCCTGGGGATTCTCCCAGTTAAATTTGATGGAGGTGTGTGGCCTGCTTGACAAAACCTGTGCCCTATTTATGACCAAAATCTGTGATTTTCCCTATACCCTATTTATGACCAGATCAAAATTTCGATACACTATTTATGACTGTTGCAGCTGACACAGTTGCCCTAAACATAATTTCTGAAGGGCTTGTGTATATGACCTTAAGCTTATTATCGATAATGAAATTGTGGCTTCTTCTAAAAACATATCCAATTCAAGACTAGAGTTCCAAAAAGAAAACACATTGACTAAAGTGGCCAACTCAATACCCTATTTGTGACCAAAACATCTGAAAAACCATACCCTTTGAAGCTGCACAGAGCCCATATAAAGGGAAAAGCCCTCGGGTCAAGTTGTAAGAGAGGGTTATGGTCTTCAATAAATTAAAGCTGCTTGAAGTTTTTGTAATTTGTGCAACTGTGGACAACTTTACTGATATCCAACAAACTCCACTCCACCATTGACTAAGATAAAGACTTTCTAGCAGATCTCAGTTCATGAAGTTAATAAATTATTGAGCAATAATGAACAGGCTCCCCAAATGAGTATGAAGAAAAAATAGGTGGGCAGATATCAGGCTGGCTCTGTTCTCTTTACTCCAACAGAGAGCCTGTTTACAGTTAATGAAATTTAACCCCCACTTTGACCCACACAGGATGATGTGAGAAAAGGTTCTCAAAAAATAATAAATTAGGTATTGCTATCCTTGTACCTTTTTTTCAGAAATATGACAAACAATAATAATAATAATAATAATAATAATAATAATAATAATAATAATAATATAATAATAATAGTATTTTCATGACAAGGGATTATGCTTTAAATAACAAACAAATACACTAGGAAATTTACTGGTCAAAAACAGTATATCTCCTAGAACCTGCACAATTTAGATTCGGTCAGTACAAAATGCAGACTGCAGACTGCAGTCTGCAGTCTGCAGTCTGCAGTCTGCATTTTGTACTGACCGAATTTAGATTAAAGTCCTAAATTATATACACATGCAAATGCTCTCTAATTTTTAATCTCAGCAATTTTTCATAACTTTGGCCTTATGAATCATGATAATAGAACTATAAAATTTGTGTGTAAAATGAAAACACAGGGAAACCATTCCATTATACTTCATGAAGTTGTAATAAGTGACTTTTGATATATCGAAATTCAGGATCAACAGTCTGGTCAACAAATAATGATTTCCTTATGGAAGTCCAATTTTCTTTCTTTGGGGCTTTGATGGAGTTGACCCCGTTATGAGATCATGGAGTGTAACTGGGCTGCTTAGCACTCAAATTTGTGGAATCCGTGTCAGCTGTTACACCTAGAAAATAAACCAATACTCATTTATACAGCATATCAAAGTGTTAATTGCACTCCTATTCAGCTAAAAAATTATGACAAGCAATAATAATTGCATATCCTTTCCTTTTCATGTCTCGCACGGTAGTATCTTACACAGCATGTGACATGCGAAGTCTGTGAAATTCCCGATTTTGTCTCATTTTCAAAACCTCCAAAAAGTTAGAAATCCTGGGTCACTAAGGGTCACTTTGGTATTCATTTGTGTATGGACGTTTCTAGAACTAAAATCTTTATCGTAGATTGGAATTACTCCAGCAGAATTGCAACTACGAATGAATTTATGCACCTAGTCAAAGCCGTGTTTACAAAAGGTTTGAAACACTCACATTAAAAACATCATAAAATAGTTATGTTGACGGATCAATTCCCACAAAATGGTCTGCCGATAGAAGATAAAACAATAAAGATCTAATATCAAGTGTACGTACCTCGGATAAGCTCTTCGTCTCCAAGAAAATCGAGCTCAAAAAACCCCGAAATTCGCCCCATGGTCTAAAAACAGGCGCCATCTTGGAAAATCGAACAACGCAAAGCAGTCTGGGAAGACCTTCATTCCTCCTCTGACCAACACCAGTCCTATGCAAAAGTATACAAATTGTATACATCACAAAGCTCACATAGGCAACACTGATACTATAGAAAAAGTATACAAATGTATACAAAATGTAAAGATCACAAAGCGCACTCAGCGAACACTGGTGCTATAGGAAAAGTATACAAAAACATCTACTTTTTGTATACAATTTAGTTCCAAATTCATACTACAAAATGTATACTTCATAAGCTAATACTAGTAATAACCAAAGGTTAGCAAATGCGGGCGAGGATTTTTTTTTTTGCCCATTTGAGGAATAAAAGATTTGGGGGCCTATAGGGAAAGGTCGGGTGATTTTGTTTGTGCATGAGCACTCCCCCCTCCCCCAGGTTTTACTCGCTTTTTCCTCCATTTTGACAGTAACAATAGAGTGATTTGACAAAAGCTGTGAAACAGTAACACCAGAGCATTCCACGAGACACTAATCCCATTGTTTGCTTTCCCTTAGATTTAGTAATATGCTGTAATTGTTGCTGACTCACGGCGTAAATAAAAGCACTGTATGTTATAAAGTATGCGTATTGATCGAGTCAAAATGATTGATTTAACGCAAGTGTGATTTATTTAAAATCATAACATAGAAAATATGAAATCAAACAAAGCGTACATGTTATACAATGTCCTCATGTAAACTGAAACAAAACGACCAATATATAAAAAAAAAAAATCGGCTTTTTCCACAATATAACGTATAAAGCGGATATAAAGTGGATGTTTGTGGGAATACCTTAACATTTCATTGAATAAAAATTTAAACGAAACAACTGTATTGTTACATATACTAAATGCTCTATTAAAACTGAAACTATTACTGAATTATCAAATGCTACTGCATGGTTCCTGAGCTTTTGGCAGTCATATATGTATGGTAAACGTCATAAATTTTGCGACTTTGTTTAATACGATCCACAATATAATGTCGTAAGTTTAACATGTGATATGTTAAAATTCTCACTGAATAATACTAAAACGGAACAACTGTATTGTAACAATTTTTTGAATAGACTAATAATAATAATAATAACATTTATAATGCGCAAATTCCATATAATGTTCAAATGCGCATGACAAGATTAAAAACGGAATAAAAAGGTTAAAAAGCTAAAATTACAATTAAAAGCAAACTTACAATGATTTAAAAGCTAAAATTTCAATTAAAAGTAAAACTTACAATAATAGAAACAACTATGATAAAAATGCGAGGCGGAATAAGTGAGTTTTTAGCTTGGCTTTAAAACTACTAACTGTGTTGGCGCTTCTTATGTTAAATGGTAGCGCATTCCAAAGTTTCGGTGCTGCACAGGTAAAAGAATGGTCACCTAGTGTAGCTTTTGATTTAAACGAGGACAACTAAGTAAAAATTTATCGCTAGAATTCCTTAGATTATATTTAGATGGAAGCCTAAGAGAAATAAGAGATGACAAATTCACCAAGCACATTCACCAATTGTTCTTGTAAAAACTGAAATTAAACGCCTCTTGTTACACACACTAAGTGGTCTGTAAAAAGTGAAACTAAATTTATAACTGAATTACCAAATGCAACTGTGTAGTTGCCCATTGTTTGCTAGTCACAGTTGTTATGGTTGACTTCATCATTTTTTGGAACGTGCTTTGATGTAAAGCAAACTGCTGTTTCAAGCTGTTACATAAGTACCTTCAATATTGTTCATGGATGTTCTAAATAGAAACTGTCTAGTGTCACTACGTGAAGTCACTAGCTCAGATTTAAACAATTTCTTTGATATAACTAGAAGTTGTATCTACAAGCATCGTAACATTTTCTATTGAAAGCAGCGCTTCTGAGATCTGAAGGAAGATCAACGCTGTCGCTTCACGTTTCTGATATCGAAGGATCTCAGACCATGCGCTTGTTAAGTCAAGGACGAACAGCTTTCGCTCCACGCTTCTATGAAACTAAAGAACGCGATCTCACACTATGCGCTTGTCAGCTCAAGGGCAAACAATTCTGACGCTCCGCGATTGAAGTTAAGGACGAACAGTTGCCACTCTCGATTAAGACAGAATACGGCCGGGAAATGGCGTACAACGGGACAACATGAACAGAAAAGTCGAACTGATCCAAGTTGACACGCTCGATTTGGATTGGTCGGCGAAGCTGCTATGCATGACCTTCACGTGATGCAAGGACCAAATGTTACGCGTGATGCGCGTGAGAAAATAGCATTCTTTGCATTCCATGCATTCGTGGTGGAAGACTCAAGATTTCAGCAAAATCGAGTCAGGGCCAAACTATATATACAACTGCGGCGCATGCGTTTGTAAAAGCAACGTTGAGATTAGGATTGCGGGCTCCTTTTGTCGCCCGCAATTAAAGTTAAGTGTATTCAGTCTTGCTTGTGAGGTTGATTCATAACATTTTGAAATTCAACTGGATTAAAAAAATGCATATTTAATCTACAGCAAAAACGGACAAGCAATTTCCGAAGAGTTGTCGGCTTGAAATATTTAACAATTATTCTTTGAAATCGAGGTAAATATTCTGCCACTATCCACCGAGATTGAGAAGAATAATTTTTTTAGTATATACACAGGAAGTGATCTCAACAACATTTCAGAAGGAAACCATTAAAAATCGATTTAATTGACCTCTCAATTCATGCTCGGAAAACGTGCAAGCTGTACAAAGCATGCGCGAATTCGCGAAACTATTTACAGAATCTTTGAACATGGAAAATCTATAGTTAATCTTCGAAAAAACCTCATGACAGTCTAGAATAATGGTCCTTAAACACCATTCAAATCAGTGTGAATCAAAAGTATGCTTTATTCAAAAGTATGCTCTATTTTTGTTTGGCTTACGCATTATTCACTCGGTAGAGGGTGAATAATGCTCATTAGCCAGAGATAGCGAACCAATCAGATTGCTTAAAACACCAAGATCACTGAGTGTGTATATACTAAAATAATTTACCTTCATCTGACATAAACATGTCGAAGGGAAGCCGGATATTTCTTTAGAACCAAAGTAAACAGTTGCTATAAACTGAAGCAGTCAGGCTGTATGAGTCACACACATGACACATATTGGTATTCTGCCATCATATCAGAGCGTGAATCACCTTTGATTGATTCACCGCTTGGTTCATTACCAACTTCGGTTGTGTTATCTTTCTGTTGTACTGGACTGTTAACGTTGTTCCGGTTGGTTTCTTTGGTTACGAAATAGACTTGAGCAACTCTCGCTACTGCTCCAATGACAGAAAACGAACAGACACAAACTGTGACAGGCAGCGAATACCAGGTGTTAGACAATGGACTGAACCAGTAAAATATAATGATCATGGTACAGTTTTCTATCACAAACAAGATATTGGAGAGCAGAAGCATTCTCTGGTTAACGCAGGGTTCTTTCTTGTCTGTATCAACGATATGCATTATTGGTGACATATCATCCCTGAGCCAGTTAAGACAGAAGGATAGAACTAAAAAGGCGACTTCTACGAAGCCTGAGCAACCCTTGAAGTCCTTCGTTATTCTATAGGACCAAATAGTGTCAACTATTAGGGTTAACACATTGTGAATAATCAGCACACTAATAATCCACCATTTGTATGTAATGGTGAAGAAAGTGACGGCAAATAGTCTGCTGCTCAAGAGAAATAAGTAATTTACAAAGACAAAAACTTTCTGTTTTACATTCCGAAGTACGATAATGCCTTCCACGGGCCGGGACTCCGAGTCGGAGTCAAAAGCTGTAAAAGTCCACCCCAAACTCAGGAGGGACACAGGTAGGGAAATCATTTGAATGATCTTCACTGGTTCCTGTTGCACACTCATAGCATAAAGCTGGATAATGAACTGAGGGGCTGATTCAAAAACTGCTTCAAGAAGTCGGGCCCAATTGCTGTGCTCGTTTACATCTTCATAATCATCGTTGGAGTTAGCATCCCAGCAGCATTTCCTGAAATTCGACCAGCAGATCTTTAGTCTTACCCAAGCGGATGAGAATGGATTGAATCCACAAAGATAAACTTCTCCGCGGTTTGATTCAAAAAGGCACATCAAGACAAAAAATGCCACACATGGCAAAACAACGAAAGCGAGCCCCACAGCAAACCATGTCTTGTGATCGTTCCGGTAGAATTCCACCAGTGTGACAATGTCAGTCATGGGATCAGCAAAACTCAAAATTGTTGCAAACAAACTCACTAAGAACGTGCAGTATTTGCTGTCAAGGATATTTGTCATCCAATTCTCCATTCGTGGACAACAAGCCATTCTTGTCGAGGCGCTTGAGCTTGTAAGGCTTCTCTGTGATCTGTCAGTCCTTTAGGTTAGAGCATGCTGTTGATATTATTTGGATCGCGGAATTTGTAAGTAAACAACTTATAATTAATAATTTAAGACTTCTAATGATTTTGCGCTTTGTTTAAAGGTACTGAAGCAAGAAGTGATTTCAGTATCAACCATTATTCACAACATGATAAACAATTACAACCTCTCCTAAGCCCGTACCTCTTTCAAAAATGACAAATGATATCCCGGACTTGCCAGATAACGAAGGTATAATGATTCAGATTTAATAATGTGGATGAAATCATTTTAGACTGAAGTCTTCAAACTTCCTTTGCGCGATCAGTTTCAAGATAAGCAAGGATCTGATAGCCTTTGGTAAATTGGTTCTTAACTAATGAATAAGTTCTTTCTTCGTTCTTCGTTCGGTGGATTTACAACGCGGAAAAACTGCCCTTCATTCCAGTCGAAAAGAGGCATTGACGTCATCACATTAAGTGCGGTTTCATGTTCTGCTGACTTTCAGCTTCCTTTGTTGCGGAATGCAGCAAACTAATCAGTGAACACACAGGAACAACGGTTCTCTGTGGCATGCCTATTTAGGGCCTGTTTTCATGGAGGGAGAGTTCCCCGCCGGGCTAGGAGGGTTAAAACCAGGGGGATGAAAGGACTTCCCATGATGCTTTGGTGTAATCTGAACGATTTTTGGCAGAGCTCCGCCAAGCGAAGCTCCATAACTATACAAACTGGAGAACACATGTAAACATAGAAATAGAACATAGAAATAGCTGTGCGCTGTTGCGATCCTACTTTATCGGTTCATGTCGTGTGGGTGTCTCGAAAGTTTTTCACGTACTATCAGCCCTGCAGTCTATATACTGTCTTTACACATTTTTATTTTTGCTGATCAGATCTCTTGTAGATCCTACATTGGCAGCGTTTATCGTATGCGACCCTTTGCAGTTTGTCACTCATAGAACTAGTAGAGACCCATGCAACTCTTTTCTCATGGCTAGCGGCATGGATCACAGGCGCATGCACCCAACGACGACGACGACGTCGCACAACATTGCGGCTATGATCTTTTCTCCAGCTAACACCAACTTTTGGTTTACAGCGTACGTCTTTGATATTTGACATACATGTTACAAATTATAGCAGAGGTTGATCTAACGTGTTTTAAGATAGGATTACGCTGAACCAAAAAAAATTAAGATAACAACAGAAAGAAAGAATTAACAGACAAAGAAGGTCGCTGAAGAGATTGCGGGTCAGCGCTGAGCGTGATGCTTAACGAGTTTGCCTATGAATTTTAAAGGTCTCTGAAGAGTCTCTTGGCCGAGACCATAGTTAATAGAGAGGAATGGTTATGAAGCCCGACAAACTTCTTCGTTGTATGTTATTGTTCGGTTTTTTGGCCTTGACCCTGCACAAAACACAATAGTTGTTTTCTCCGCACTGAGGAACTAACCAATAGAAACGTGTTGGTTACGTAACTCATGCATAGTGTATGAGCGCAAAACAAAAGATTGTGCAGGGTCATGGACCTTCCAACCTAAATCTTGTTATCTTTGTTTGCTCCTTTGATGTTTGCCGCGCTTCCTAACCATTCCGCTTTATGAACTATGCATCAGATAGCCTCGAACAATTCACAAGTATTTGACAATTGTTTACCTTTTGTATAAACATGTTTTACAAATTGAAAAGTGTTGTCGTTTTCTTAAAATCTATATTGCATTGTGAAATAATTTCAGCATACGCAAAAGGATTATGCGACACTGTACCGAGTCATACAGAGACGTCCGTTTTCTCGCCCGGGTTTCTTTACGGCAAAGGTTTAAAATAAAACTGCGGTTATGTAGTTGTTATAAACGCAAAATTCTCATGGTTGTTCTACTTGGAAACCAGCTTGGGGATAAACAACGAAAGGGTTGAGACCTAGGAAAGGTGCCCTCAGGCACCACATCTACACTTCTCAAGACTCAGTGAATTACCCAAAACATCCAATCAACTGCTTCATTGCCTCAAGGGTCTTCCATCAACAACTGTTACACCGGCACTAGGTCCTAAAGAAACTAGAGCTGTGGTCCAAGTGGTCCTTTCTTTTAAGGTACAGAAAACCATTCAGCCAGTGTTGTAAGCCGCATCATAAACGAATTTTGTTTTCAGTGTTACCTGTGCAACGCAGGTTATCTTAGATATGAACACACAGGGACTGACACGAACACGAATTAGAGGGCTGCATCCTGTGTTCATCATCCTGATATAAACATAAACATTTTGCATCCAACACAACAAGGTCTCTAAAGACCTGATAATTAAAGCATTTTGCGTCCTACAAATATGCCGACAAAGTATGACCGTTTAGCTTGTGCACGAGGTGATATTCATTGGCCGCTTAAAACTAAGTCCGGCTACTGTAAACGTGCAATTTTATGAGTTCTCACAGAATTTTTCGACAATAACATTGACAACGGCGTCCCAAAGACAGTACCTTAAAGTCGAGTTTTGTCATTTCGTTTTGCTTGTAGGTGAAACTTCAGAATAAGACGCGTGTCTTATTCTGAAGATTATTAGCTCCTTATGTTCTTTTTAGCAGCTGTATTGATTTTTAATTTACCTGTAAACTAGTCTTTTGCTAATTTCTGTCACCTCTTCAAGTACTTCTTTTATAGTTTACTATATAGCTGTTACTAGTTGCCTTAGATATTGTGTGCTCTTCTTACATTAATGTTTTCTATTCATATTTAGTATAAATTTACCGTAGTCTATTGTGAATCCGTGAATTTGATTGGCTATATTACCGTTTCCTATCTGCTGATAGTCAACAGTTACGCATCAGTGCACATTGCGCATCACGTTTGAACCTGCTTCACGAAAACGGATGTGATCTAATAACACATCCGATGAACACAGGATGCAGCCTTCTAACTCGTGTTCGTGTCAGTCCCTGTGTGTTCATCTAACTAATGATGGGTACGCCCCCCAGGAGGGGGGAGCCCCACATATAAAGGACGGGGTGCTCGCTGGAAATTTTGAAAAGAATCTTTAAGATGTACCAAGACCCTGATTTGTGGGCGTGGCTTGAACTGTCTTCACCCCTAAAAGGTACTAGTTCTAAAACGACACATTCTCCTGTCACATTCATTTTCAGCTCAATATCCTCAAAGGTACTTCAAAAGCTCCCGCTGTGAACACCCTAAGGAGTGCCGTAACCACATTTTTAACCTCTAAGAGATACGATGAACATCCCCGTTCTTTTTAAATGGGACTCCACCCCCTCCCCCCCTTGGGGTACGCTGATGTCGCCCTAAGAATTTATCAGAGAGAGAGGAGAACACGCTGTTATTCGGACTGTAATTATTCGGCTGTTATTTGGCTGTTACTCGGCTACTATTCGACTGTTATTCGGCTGTCATTCAGCTGTCACTCGGCTGCTATTCGGCTGCTGTTCGGCTGCTGTTCGGCTGCTATTCGGCTGTTATCTGGCTGTCATTAAGCTGTCATTCGGCGCTATTCGTTGTTATTCGGCTGTATTCGGCTGCTATTCGCTGCTATTTAACAACTAGTATGCCTATCAGCAGTCAATGCTGACGTACAACGTATGGCAAAAGGGATCGAGAGTTAAACCAGACTACTATTTGTTATGGAATGGTGAAACAGAGAATTAACTCTGAAGTGTAAATTTAAGTGCTACTTAAACCCATGAATAACCCACTGGGCGTTAGCCCTAATAAAGGGAAACAGGAACCACACGAGGCCAAAGAAAAAATCTTTTGACCTCGGTGGGAATCGAACCCACGACCTCCGGATTAATTCACTTTAATTACACTTCAGAGTTAATTCTCTGTTTCACCATTTGTGTTCCAGTGCTACGCGGCACAACATTCATATGTACCTTACTTTCTGTTTGCCGCGATTCACCATCCTAAAAGCGTCCCCGACTTTCTCTGCGCGACCTCGTAGCTCAGTCGGCAGAGTAACGGTAGATCTAATCCGGAGGTCGTTGGGTTCGATTCCCACCGAGGTCAAAAGATTTTTTCTTTGGCCTCGTGTGGTTCCCTGTTTCCCTTTATTAGGGCTAACGCCCAGTGGTGTTATTCATGGGTTTAAGTAGCACTTTAATTTACACTTCAGAGTTAATTTTCTGTTTCACCATTTGTGTTCCCAGTGCTACGCGGCACAACATTCATATATACTATTTGTTATGCATTTGTTCAGCGTCCTTTCTTTTTTTTCTTTTTTTAACAGCTTTATTGGGTACAACCACATAAATAAATAGATAAATAAAAAAAAGGCAACACCCAAAAGGGGCATGTGCAACGCGGATGAAGCACATGCGAGGCACCGGGACGTGGACATTACAAGGTTAGGCCGGCAATTCAGTTTTAGATTTCTTGTAACTCTCAATTCCAATTTACAGTGTGTCAGATCTAGCTCAAGGTCTGATGATGATGAAGATGTGGTGAATAATCGGCAAGAGCCTAGGTGCCACACAGTCATGACTCCTTGAAGATATGGAATAAGGTTGTGTCTAGTTCCTTTATCTTTCACGAGAATACGGCACTCATACACAAGGTACTAGATCTTTTATAATAACATCATATAAATGCTAAAAAAAGTAATATGTGATTCAAAAAAAAAGGGTGTGAATGATAAAAGTACTAAATTCTCTTATTGTAAAACCAAAAGGCGGTCATTATTTTCTAAGTGTGATAATGATAGGAACTGGAATTCTTGCTAT
>JAHPZR010024120.1:0-12122 GCA_019787425.1 Platygyra sinensis | reverse complement strand
TTCCCTTGCTCCCGAGAGCCTCGGCGAGAGGCCGTATCGTGGATCCACAGCTACTTTGACAATTTGATGACGAAATTCATTGTCAATAACAGGACAGACGCATTAAAAACTGACATCAATCTGTTTTTTTAGGATAACAAATTGTCGAATTGCCCGCTCTCGCTCGCTGACGCGTCGCATGAATTTTAAATTTATGTGAGTGTCTGCAATTTGAATCATGGGAAGTTCAGGAGAGTGATTGATTTAAGCAGCTAGTCAGTGGTTGCAAATATCACTTTCACATCCATTGGTTTCATAGATAATAGTGCAATATTGTATTTTGGTTCAAAGGACACCAAAATTCTTCTTACAGTGCACCTTGGCTTTTACGTGTATGTTAGACATTTCTATCATATTAACCTCTACCTGTGGTTCAATTTACACAGTGTCTGCATTTAAGGGGTTTTATGTTGCAATAAAAAAATGAAGTTTTCCAACAGTGCTTGATTTGGATTTAATGAAGGGTGAATACAGGTGTGCGAAACGTTGCATTTGTCTGTGCAAAAACATATGTTGTTTTGAACAGTATCAAAACAACAAGTGTACATAAAGCAACGGGCGCGGCAGATACTACAAGCTGAGCTGGAAAGAGCTTCCATGCATGGCTGATGTAGCTGCATGCTAATCAAGCTGAACGGTATGTGCACTAGCTGCCATATAGTTAGTTTTGTACGCATATGCACAAGGTATACATTAGGGACCAGTAACAATGTTTTATGTACAAAATGTATACATGACCATTTGTGATTTAAGAGTGATTTTTGTTTTAACCTGAGGAGCCTTTAACAAGGAAAAGGGGAAACAGTTTCATCTATTTTAAACAAATGTCCTTGTCTGAACGTTTAGAGTAATATTGTGTTCATTGCGTGACTGTTATCTTGGGTTAAAATGTAACTAACGATGGTGTGCAAGTACCATAAGTATGTGCGAAAGGTTCATAATACATGCATGTTTGTGGTTTGAGTGGAACTAAAAGAAGAGAGACACTTAGAGACACTGAATGTTTGTTGGTTTTGGCAGATGACGCAGGAAAGATGAACTGTTAGGATTTATAATATGTTTGATGTTTAATCAAGACTCCTGGGGATTCTCCCAGTTAAATTTGATGGAGGTGTGTGGCCTGCTTGACAAAACCTGTGCCCTATTTATGACCAAAATCTGTGATTTTCCCTATACCCTATTTATGACCAGATCAAAATTTCGATACACTATTTATGACTGTTGCAGCTGACACAGTTGCCCTAAACATAATTTCTGAAGGGCTTGTGTATATGACCTTAAGCTTATTATCGATAATGAAATTGTGGCTTCTTCTAAAAACATATCCAATTCAAGACTAGAGTTCCAAAAAGAAAACACATTGACTAAAGTGGCCAACTCAATACCCTATTTGTGACCAAAACATCTGAAAAACCATACCCTTTGAAGCTGCACAGAGCCCATATAAAGGGAAAAGCCCTCGGGTCAAGTTGTAAGAGAGGGTTATGGTCTTCAATAAATTAAAGCTGCTTGAAGTTTTTGTAATTTGTGCAACTGTGGACAACTTTACTGATATCCAACAAACTCCACTCCACCATTGACTAAGATAAAGACTTTCTAGCAGATCTCAGTTCATGAAGTTAATAAATTATTGAGCAATAATGAACAGGCTCCCCAAATGAGTATGAAGAAAAAATAGGTGGGCAGATATCAGGCTGGCTCTGTTCTCTTTACTCCAACAGAGAGCCTGTTTACAGTTAATGAAATTTAACCCCCACTTTGACCCACACAGGATGATGTGAGAAAAGGTTCTCAAAAAATAATAAATTAGGTATTGCTATCCTTGTACCTTTTTTTCAGAAATATGACAAACAATAATAATAATAATAATAATAATAATAATAATAATAATAATAATAATATAATAATAATAGTATTTTCATGACAAGGGATTATGCTTTAAATAACAAACAAATACACTAGGAAATTTACTGGTCAAAAACAGTATATCTCCTAGAACCTGCACAATTTAGATTCGGTCAGTACAAAATGCAGACTGCAGACTGCAGTCTGCAGTCTGCAGTCTGCAGTCTGCATTTTGTACTGACCGAATTTAGATTAAAGTCCTAAATTATATACACATGCAAATGCTCTCTAATTTTTAATCTCAGCAATTTTTCATAACTTTGGCCTTATGAATCATGATAATAGAACTATAAAATTTGTGTGTAAAATGAAAACACAGGGAAACCATTCCATTATACTTCATGAAGTTGTAATAAGTGACTTTTGATATATCGAAATTCAGGATCAACAGTCTGGTCAACAAATAATGATTTCCTTATGGAAGTCCAATTTTCTTTCTTTGGGGCTTTGATGGAGTTGACCCCGTTATGAGATCATGGAGTGTAACTGGGCTGCTTAGCACTCAAATTTGTGGAATCCGTGTCAGCTGTTACACCTAGAAAATAAACCAATACTCATTTATACAGCATATCAAAGTGTTAATTGCACTCCTATTCAGCTAAAAAATTATGACAAGCAATAATAATTGCATATCCTTTCCTTTTCATGTCTCGCACGGTAGTATCTTACACAGCATGTGACATGCGAAGTCTGTGAAATTCCCGATTTTGTCTCATTTTCAAAACCTCCAAAAAGTTAGAAATCCTGGGTCACTAAGGGTCACTTTGGTATTCATTTGTGTATGGACGTTTCTAGAACTAAAATCTTTATCGTAGATTGGAATTACTCCAGCAGAATTGCAACTACGAATGAATTTATGCACCTAGTCAAAGCCGTGTTTACAAAAGGTTTGAAACACTCACATTAAAAACATCATAAAATAGTTATGTTGACGGATCAATTCCCACAAAATGGTCTGCCGATAGAAGATAAAACAATAAAGATCTAATATCAAGTGTACGTACCTCGGATAAGCTCTTCGTCTCCAAGAAAATCGAGCTCAAAAAACCCCGAAATTCGCCCCATGGTCTAAAAACAGGCGCCATCTTGGAAAATCGAACAACGCAAAGCAGTCTGGGAAGACCTTCATTCCTCCTCTGACCAACACCAGTCCTATGCAAAAGTATACAAATTGTATACATCACAAAGCTCACATAGGCAACACTGATACTATAGAAAAAGTATACAAATGTATACAAAATGTAAAGATCACAAAGCGCACTCAGCGAACACTGGTGCTATAGGAAAAGTATACAAAAACATCTACTTTTTGTATACAATTTAGTTCCAAATTCATACTACAAAATGTATACTTCATAAGCTAATACTAGTAATAACCAAAGGTTAGCAAATGCGGGCGAGGATTTTTTTTTTTGCCCATTTGAGGAATAAAAGATTTGGGGGCCTATAGGGAAAGGTCGGGTGATTTTGTTTGTGCATGAGCACTCCCCCCTCCCCCAGGTTTTACTCGCTTTTTCCTCCATTTTGACAGTAACAATAGAGTGATTTGACAAAAGCTGTGAAACAGTAACACCAGAGCATTCCACGAGACACTAATCCCATTGTTTGCTTTCCCTTAGATTTAGTAATATGCTGTAATTGTTGCTGACTCACGGCGTAAATAAAAGCACTGTATGTTATAAAGTATGCGTATTGATCGAGTCAAAATGATTGATTTAACGCAAGTGTGATTTATTTAAAATCATAACATAGAAAATATGAAATCAAACAAAGCGTACATGTTATACAATGTCCTCATGTAAACTGAAACAAAACGACCAATATATAAAAAAAAAAAATCGGCTTTTTCCACAATATAACGTATAAAGCGGATATAAAGTGGATGTTTGTGGGAATACCTTAACATTTCATTGAATAAAAATTTAAACGAAACAACTGTATTGTTACATATACTAAATGCTCTATTAAAACTGAAACTATTACTGAATTATCAAATGCTACTGCATGGTTCCTGAGCTTTTGGCAGTCATATATGTATGGTAAACGTCATAAATTTTGCGACTTTGTTTAATACGATCCACAATATAATGTCGTAAGTTTAACATGTGATATGTTAAAATTCTCACTGAATAATACTAAAACGGAACAACTGTATTGTAACAATTTTTTGAATAGACTAATAATAATAATAATAACATTTATAATGCGCAAATTCCATATAATGTTCAAATGCGCATGACAAGATTAAAAACGGAATAAAAAGGTTAAAAAGCTAAAATTACAATTAAAAGCAAACTTACAATGATTTAAAAAGCTAAAATTTCAATTAAAAGTAAAACTTACAATAATAGAAACAACTATGATAAAAATGCGAGGCGGAATAAGTGAGTTTTTAGCTTGGCTTTAAAACTACTAACTGTGTTGGCGCTTCTTATGTTAAATGGTAGCGCATTCCAAAGTTTCGGTGCTGCACAGGTAAAAGAATGGTCACCTAGTGTAGCTTTTGATTTAAACGAGGACAACTAAGTAAAAATTTATCGCTAGAATTCCTTAGATTATATTTAGATGGAAGCCTAAGAGAAATAAGAGATGACAAATTCACCAAGCACATTCACCAATTGTTCTTGTAAAAACTGAAATTAAACGCCTCTTGTTACACACACTAAGTGGTCTGTAAAAAGTGAAACTAAATTTATAACTGAATTACCAAATGCAACTGTGTAGTTGCCCATTGTTTGCTAGTCACAGTTGTTATGGTTGACTTCATCATTTTTTGGAACGTGCTTTGATGTAAAGCAAACTGCTGTTTCAAGCTGTTACATAAGTACCTTCAATATTGTTCATGGATGTTCTAAATAGAAACTGTCTAGTGTCACTACGTGAAGTCACTAGCTCAGATTTAAACAATTTCTTTGATATAACTAGAAGTTGTATCTACAAGCATCGTAACATTTTCTATTGAAAGCAGCGCTTCTGAGATCTGAAGGAAGATCAACGCTGTCGCTTCACGTTTCTGATATCGAAGGATCTCAGACCATGCGCTTGTTAAGTCAAGGACGAACAGCTTTCGCTCCACGCTTCTATGAAACTAAAGAACGCGATCTCACACTATGCGCTTGTCAGCTCAAGGGCAAACAATTCTGACGCTCCGCGATTGAAGTTAAGGACGAACAGTTGCCACTCTCGATTAAGACAGAATACGGCCGGGAAATGGCGTACAACGGGACAACATGAACAGAAAAGTCGAACTGATCCAAGTTGACACGCTCGATTTGGATTGGTCGGCGAAGCTGCTATGCATGACCTTCACGTGATGCAAGGACCAAATGTTACGCGTGATGCGCGTGAGAAAATAGCATTCTTTGCATTCCATGCATTCGTGGTGGAAGACTCAAGATTTCAGCAAAATCGAGTCAGGGCCAAACTATATATACAACTGCGGCGCATGCGTTTGTAAAAGCAACGTTGAGATTAGGATTGCGGGCTCCTTTTGTCGCCCGCAATTAAAGTTAAGTGTATTCAGTCTTGCTTGTGAGGTTGATTCATAACATTTTGAAATTCAACTGGATTAAAAAAATGCATATTTAATCTACAGCAAAAACGGACAAGCAATTTCCGAAGAGTTGTCGGCTTGAAATATTTAACAATTATTCTTTGAAATCGAGGTAAATATTCTGCCACTATCCACCGAGATTGAGAAGAATAATTTTTTTAGTATATACACAGGAAGTGATCTCAACAACATTTCAGAAGGAAACCATTAAAAATCGATTTAATTGACCTCTCAATTCATGCTCGGAAAACGTGCAAGCTGTACAAAGCATGCGCGAATTCGCGAAACTATTTACAGAATCTTTGAACATGGAAAATCTATAGTTAATCTTCGAAAAAACCTCATGACAGTCTAGAATAATGGTCCTTAAACACCATTCAAATCAGTGTGAATCAAAAGTATGCTTTATTCAAAAGTATGCTCTATTTTTGTTTGGCTTACGCATTATTCACTCGGTAGAGGGTGAATAATGCTCATTAGCCAGAGATAGCGAACCAATCAGATTGCTTAAAACACCAAGATCACTGAGTGTGTATATACTAAAATAATTTACCTTCATCTGACATAAACATGTCGAAGGGAAGCCGGATATTTCTTTAGAACCAAAGTAAACAGTTGCTATAAACTGAAGCAGTCAGGCTGTATGAGTCACACACATGACACATATTGGTATTCTGCCATCATATCAGAGCGTGAATCACCTTTGATTGATTCACCGCTTGGTTCATTACCAACTTCGGTTGTGTTATCTTTCTGTTGTACTGGACTGTTAACGTTGTTCCGGTTGGTTTCTTTGGTTACGAAATAGACTTGAGCAACTCTCGCTACTGCTCCAATGACAGAAAACGAACAGACACAAACTGTGACAGGCAGCGAATACCAGGTGTTAGACAATGGACTGAACCAGTAAAATATAATGATCATGGTACAGTTTTCTATCACAAACAAGATATTGGAGAGCAGAAGCATTCTCTGGTTAACGCAGGGTTCTTTCTTGTCTGTATCAACGATATGCATTATTGGTGACATATCATCCCTGAGCCAGTTAAGACAGAAGGATAGAACTAAAAAGGCGACTTCTACGAAGCCTGAGCAACCCTTGAAGTCCTTCGTTATTCTATAGGACCAAATAGTGTCAACTATTAGGGTTAACACATTGTGAATAATCAGCACACTAATAATCCACCATTTGTATGTAATGGTGAAGAAAGTGACGGCAAATAGTCTGCTGCTCAAGAGAAATAAGTAATTTACAAAGACAAAAACTTTCTGTTTTACATTCCGAAGTACGATAATGCCTTCCACGGGCCGGGACTCCGAGTCGGAGTCAAAAGCTGTAAAAGTCCACCCCAAACTCAGGAGGGACACAGGTAGGGAAATCATTTGAATGATCTTCACTGGTTCCTGTTGCACACTCATAGCATAAAGCTGGATAATGAACTGAGGGGCTGATTCAAAAACTGCTTCAAGAAGTCGGGCCCAATTGCTGTGCTCGTTTACATCTTCATAATCATCGTTGGAGTTAGCATCCCAGCAGCATTTCCTGAAATTCGACCAGCAGATCTTTAGTCTTACCCAAGCGGATGAGAATGGATTGAATCCACAAAGATAAACTTCTCCGCGGTTTGATTCAAAAAGGCACATCAAGACAAAAAATGCCACACATGGCAAAACAACGAAAGCGAGCCCCACAGCAAACCATGTCTTGTGATCGTTCCGGTAGAATTCCACCAGTGTGACAATGTCAGTCATGGGATCAGCAAAACTCAAAATTGTTGCAAACAAACTCACTAAGAACGTGCAGTATTTGCTGTCAAGGATATTTGTCATCCAATTCTCCATTCGTGGACAACAAGCCATTCTTGTCGAGGCGCTTGAGCTTGTAAGGCTTCTCTGTGATCTGTCAGTCCTTTAGGTTAGAGCATGCTGTTGATATTATTTGGATCGCGGAATTTGTAAGTAAACAACTTATAATTAATAATTTAAGACTTCTAATGATTTTGCGCTTTGTTTAAAGGTACTGAAGCAAGAAGTGATTTCAGTATCAACCATTATTCACAACATGATAAACAATTACAACCTCTCCTAAGCCCGTACCTCTTTCAAAAATGACAAATGATATCCCGGGACTTGCCAGATAACGAAGGTATAATGATTCAGATTTAATAATGTGGATGAAATCATTTTAGACTGAAGTCTTCAAACTTCCTTTGCGCGATCAGTTTCAAGATAAGCAAGGATCTGATAGCCTTTGGTAAATTGGTTCTTAACTAATGAATAAGTTCTTTCTTCGTTCTTCGTTCGGTGGATTTACAACGCGGAAAAACTGCCCTTCATTCCAGTCGAAAAGAGGCATTGACGTCATCACATTAAGTGCGGTTTCATGTTCTGCTGACTTTCAGCTTCCTTTGTTGCGGAATGCAGCAAACTAATCAGTGAACACACAGGAACAACGGTTCTCTGTGGCATGCCTATTTAGGGCCTGTTTTCATGGAGGGAGAGTTCCCCGGCCGGGCTAGGAGGGTTAAAACCAGGGGGATGAAAGGACTTCCCATGATGCTTTGGTGTAATCTGAACGATTTTTGGCAGAGCTCCGCCAAGCGAAGCTCCATAACTATACAAACTGGAGAACACATGTAAACATAGAAATAGAACATAGAAATAGCTGTGCGCTGTTGCGATCCTACTTTATCGGTTCATGTCGTGTGGGTGTCTCGAAAGTTTTTCACGTACTATCAGCCCTGCAGTCTATATACTGTCTTTACACATTTTTATTTTTGCTGATCAGATCTCTTGTAGATCCTACATTGGCAGCGTTTATCGTATGCGACCCTTTGCAGTTTGTCACTCATAGAACTAGTAGAGACCCATGCAACTCTTTTCTCATGGCTAGCGGCATGGATCACAGGCGCATGCACCCAACGACGACGACGACGTCGCACAACATTGCGGCTATGATCTTTTCTCCAGCTAACACCAACTTTTGGTTTACAGCGTACGTCTTTGATATTTGACATACATGTTACAAATTATAGCAGAGGTTGATCTAACGTGTTTTAAGATAGGATTACGCTGAACCAAAAAAAAATTAAGATAACAACAGAAAGAAAGAATTAACAGACAAAGAAGGTCGCTGAAGAGATTGCGGGTCAGCGCTGAGCGTGATGCTTAACGAGTTTGCCTATGAATTTTAAAGGTCTCTGAAGAGTCTCTTGGCCGAGACCATAGTTAATAGAGAGGAATGGTTATGAAGCCCGACAAACTTCTTCGTTGTATGTTATTGTTCGGTTTTTTGGCCTTGACCCTGCACAAAACACAATAGTTGTTTTCTCCGCACTGAGGAACTAACCAATAGAAACGTGTTGGTTACGTAACTCATGCATAGTGTATGAGCGCAAAACAAAAGATTGTGCAGGGTCATGGACCTTCCAACCTAAATCTTGTTATCTTTGTTTGCTCCTTTGATGTTTGCCGCGCTTCCTAACCATTCCGCTTTATGAACTATGCATCAGATAGCCTCGAACAATTCACAAGTATTTGACAATTGTTTACCTTTTGTATAAACATGTTTTACAAATTGAAAAGTGTTGTCGTTTTCTTAAAATCTATATTGCATTGTGAAATAATTTCAGCATACGCAAAAGGATTATGCGACACTGTACCGAGTCATACAGAGACGTCCGTTTTCTCGCCCGGGTTTCTTTACGGCAAAGGTTTAAAATAAAACTGCGGTTATGTAGTTGTTATAAACGCAAAATTCTCATGGTTGTTCTACTTGGAAACCAGCTTGGGGATAAACAACGAAAGGGTTGAGACCTAGGAAAGGTGCCCTCAGGCACCACATCTACACTTCTCAAGACTCAGTGAATTACCCAAAACATCCAATCAACTGCTTCATTGCCTCAAGGGTCTTCCATCAACAACTGTTACACCGGCACTAGGTCCTAAAGAAACTAGAGCTGTGGTCCAAGTGGTCCTTTCTTTTAAGGTACAGAAAACCATTCAGCCAGTGTTGTAAGCCGCATCATAAACGAATTTTGTTTTCAGTGTTACCTGTGCAACGCAGGTTATCTTAGATATGAACACACAGGGACTGACACGAACACGAATTAGAGGGCTGCATCCTGTGTTCATCATCCTGATATAAACATAAACATTTTGCATCCAACACAACAAGGTCTCTAAAGACCTGATAATTAAAGCATTTTGCGTCCTACAAATATGCCGACAAAGTATGACCGTTTAGCTTGTGCACGAGGTGATATTCATTGGCCGCTTAAAACTAAGTCCGGCTACTGTAAACGTGCAATTTTATGAGTTCTCACAGAATTTTTCGACAATAACATTGACAACGGCGTCCCAAAGACAGTACCTTAAAGTCGAGTTTTGTCATTTCGTTTTGCTTGTAGGTGAAACTTCAGAATAAGACGCGTGTCTTATTCTGAAGATTATTAGCTCCTTATGTTCTTTTTAGCAGCTGTATTGATTTTTAATTTACCTGTAAACTAGTCTTTTGCTAATTTCTGTCACCTCTTCAAGTACTTCTTTTATAGTTTACTATATAGCTGTTACTAGTTGCCTTAGATATTGTGTGCTCTTCTTACATTAATGTTTTCTATTCATATTTAGTATAAATTTACCGTAGTCTATTGTGAATCCGTGAATTTGATTGGCTATATTACCGTTTCCTATCTGCTGATAGTCAACAGTTACGCATCAGTGCACATTGCGCATCACGTTTGAACCTGCTTCACGAAAACGGATGTGATCTAATAACACATCCGATGAACACAGGATGCAGCCTTCTAACTCGTGTTCGTGTCAGTCCCTGTGTGTTCATCTAACTAATGATGGGTACGCCCCCCAGGAGGGGGGAGCCCCACATATAAAGGACGGGGTGCTCGCTGGAAATTTTGAAAAGAATCTTTAAGATGTACCAAGACCCTGATTTGTGGGCGTGGCTTGAACTGTCTTCACCCCTAAAAGGTACTAGTTCTAAAACGACACATTCTCCTGTCACATTCATTTTCAGCTCAATATCCTCAAAGGTACTTCAAAAGCTCCCGCTGTGAACACCCTAAGGAGTGCCGTAACCACATTTTTAACCTCTAAGAGATACGATGAACATCCCCGTTCTTTTTAAATGGGACTCCACCCCCTCCCCCCCTGGGGGTACGCTGATGTCGCCCTAAGAATTTATCAGAGAGAGAGGAGAACACGCTGTTATTCGGACTGTAATTATTCGGCTGTTATTTGGCTGTTACTCGGCTACTATTCGACTGTTATTCGGCTGTCATTCAGCTGTCACTCGGCTGCTATTCGGCTGCTGTTCGGCTGCTGTTCGGCTGCTATTCGGCTGTTATCTGGCTGTCATTAAGCTGTCATTCGGCTGCTATTCGGTGTTATTCGGCTGTTATTCGGCTGCTATTCGGCTGCTATTTAACAACTAGTATGCCTATCAGCAGTCAATGCTGACGTACAACGTATGGCAAAAGGGATCGAGAGTTAAACCAGACTACTATTTGTTATGGAATGGTGAAACAGAGAATTAACTCTGAAGTGTAAATTTAAGTGCTACTTAAACCCATGAATAACCCACTGGGCGTTAGCCCTAATAAAGGGAAACAGGGAACCACACGAGGCAAAGAAAAAATCTTTTGACCTCGGTGGGAATCGAACCCACGACCTCCGGATTAATTCACTTTAATTACACTTCAGAGTTAATTCTCTGTTTCACCATTTGTGTTCCCAGTGCTACGCGGCACAACATTCATATGTACCCTTACTTTCTGTTTGCCGCGATTCACCATCTAAAAGCGTACCCGACTTTCTCTGCGCGACCTCGTTAGCTCAGTCGGCAGAGTAACGGTAGATCTAATCCGGAGGTCGTTGGGTTCGATTCCCACCGAGGTCAAAAGATTTTTTCTTTGCCTCGTGTGGTTCCCTGTTTCCCTTTATTAGGGCTAACGCCCAGTGTGTTATTCATGGGTTTAAGTAGCACTTTAATTTACACTTCAGAGTTAATTTTCTGTTTCACCATTTGTGTTCCCAGTGCTACGCGGCACAACATTCATATATACTATTTGTTATGCATTTGTTCAGCGGCCTTTCTTTTTTTTCTTTTTTAACAGCTTTATTGGGTACAACCACATAAATAAATAGCATAAATAAAAAAAAGGCAACACCCAAAAGGGGCATGTGCAACGCGGATGAAGTCACATGCGAGGCACCGGGACGTGGACATTACAAGGTTAGGCCGGCAATTCAGTTTTAGATTTCTTGTAACTCTCAATTCCAATTTACAGTGTGTCAGATCTAGCTCAAGGTCTGATGATGATGAAGATGTGGTGAATAATCGGCAAGAGCCTAGGTGCCACACAGTCATGACTCCTTGAAGATATGGAATAAGGTTGTGTCTAGTTCCTTTATCTTTCACGAGAATACGGCACTCATACACAAGGTACTAGATCTTTTATAATAACATCATATAAATGCTAAAAAAAGTAATATGTGATTCAAAAAAAAGGGTGTGAATGATAAAAGTACTAAATTCTCTTATTGTAAAACCAAAAGGCGGTCATTATTTTCTAAGTGTGATAATGATAGGAACTGGAATTCTTGCTAT
>JAHPZR010024119.1:12500-20528 GCA_019787425.1 Platygyra sinensis | reverse complement strand
ATACACCGAATGCAAATATGGCGGACCACTCGGTCGTCGCCCGGGACGAGTCGAATGAAAGCGAGGCTAGTTGGGCTTTGATGTTTTCTTTTAAAATGCTTCCCGGCCAGAAAACTCTTGCTTTGTGGTCGACCTGTTGTTTTATTTCGCTGTGCCTACGAGTTGCTGTGTTTCTGAATGCGACGAGAGGGGATAGAAATCTTCCACCGTTAACCTCTAAGGGAAAATAGTGGATCAATGCAATTCGTTGAGACGGAGAAAAGGAGTTCACGATCGCCGCGGGCGGGGACTAAAGTTTGTTTGCTACGTTTCAGGATAGATCTCAGAAAAGTCGTTTAAATGACGAGCTTATGTGGTGTCTGGTGGTGTTCCAACACGGTTTTCATGGCCAATACCCTCCCCAAGGTAAAGAAAAGGTCTCCTTGAATGATATCCTCTGTCTCAAAGGAAGAAGTTATTTGCGTTCGCGTCCACTCGCATGATTGCACGGAATCGCACGAAGTAAATATAAATACTACGGTGCAATAACCAAGCGAATGAACTTCAACTGCCCCGTTACTGAAATCAGTGAAAGCATTGAGCCAAATGACAACAACTTAGAGCTAAATGCGATCGCTTACACATTTTCTAAGATCGATTCCAACCTGAACTTAAACAGTTCCTTCGGCGAATGTGAACTCCTCAGAACTCCTTGCCTCCGTCCCTTTGGTTTCCCCTCAGAGGCGAATGAGAAAACTGAAAAAAAAGAACACCTTCTCTGCTGTGGAAGATTCCACTCTGTTGCGGTGGCATTCAGGAACACAAAAACGCGTAGGGAGGGCGAAACAAATCGACTACGAAGCAAGACTTTTCTGGAAAAGCATTGTCAAACAAAACATCGAAGCCCAACTAGCCTCGCTTTCATTCGACTCGTCCCGGGCGACGACCGAGTGGTCCGCCATATTTGCATTCGGTATAAAAGGGGCCAAATACTGTCGCACGAAAATAAGAGTTTGAGGAATATGTACGAAGTATCTTTTAGGCTCACCTAAAGCTGCCCGAAATTTCGGCCATTTTAGACCGCTTGATAGGCCAAAATCATGATGTGGTAATATCCCGAAGAAAAACGAAGGCCTACCTCGGCAAATATCATGATTGTTAATCTTTTCGGATAGCTTTTATACTTTGAAAAGATGAAGGTAAACGGCCGACCTCGATCTTTTGTTTCTGCCCGGTTTTCTCTGACAATGACACTTAAGAGCGTGTCCGTGTAAGAACCGACCACTCAAATTTTCCTGGGAAATGGATTGCCTTCATTTTTTCTACAGAAGTCAAGCAACATATGCAATGAACGAAAATGGCCTTTATTTCGATAGATTCGCTTTTTTATTTTTTGAGGATTTTTTTTTGTAGGCACCCCGAAAACCACACAAACCAAAAATTGGGGGTTACGCTATGCTTGCTCAAACGTCGCACATTTGATGAAACAACCTAATTCTTTCAGAATTACTGCATAATTCTTTCTCCTTTCCACACAACTAAAAACTATCTGCTCATCTTAAACGCAAGCAAAGTTATGACGTCTTAACGTGATCCTCTTAAAGACGTCTTTGCCATCTTTGCTGACATAGTCTCCAAACAAACAGATTTTTTTCAAAAGTGGGACCTCTTCATGAAAGATGACTGTTATCAGCGGAATGTACTAAGCTTAAGCTACAATTATCTGTATTAAAAGTTGTGGCCACTCATAATTTGGATACGCAAAAAATTCGACAAAGTAGCGGAGATTTCAACATTTTGTGTGGAAATGACGAATTTCATCCGCGTTGACTAAAACGCGGTTTTAAGTTTCTCAGCGGACCTTTTGACATTACCTGGTTAGATTTATTGAGTTTTAACGCTTGGAGAACTCGACGAGACTTATTTTACGCCAAAATATCGGGAAATCTCTCAAGCCTCACGTTTCTTTTGACTGACCACTACTGAAGTTTCTTCACGCATCACGCATTCTTGGTATTTAAAATGTCTCATCTCCATAGAAACATTTGACCGTTCGGGAGACTCTTTTCGCGAATAATTACAGTTGTTAATAAATCAGGAGAGCTCATAGAGAGATTTTTATCCAACTTGATATCCGAAAATGGACCTTTTTACCGATACCATCTCTTTCCGATGCTTCTATTTAAACAACAGATATGCCCAAGAAACCGCTTGATTTGATGCCGAGTAAATCGAGTAACATGATACTGTGTGCGAAAGTATTCGCATCAAACTCATAAAAATATGGCATCTTAGACTTGCCAATTTTTAAAAAATTATAACGCATACTAGATTAAGAAAGAGTTTCCTTTTTATAGTATTCTTAGAGAAACCAATTTTGATGGTGTGCTACGTGTTGACAAACCATTCTGACACTTGAATAACCCGGACACGCAGTTTTGTGCAATTCGCCAACGATTTCCCTGGAAGCTAGCAGAGCATTGCACTAAATCCACTTCTTTAAATAATTTTTAAATAATTTTAAACTTCCACGCAGTCGTTTTGCTTTCCTTGCAAAGTTTTACATGGGGAAGATAACCAATTATCAGGCACATCCACGTGCTACTGTCGAAAATGGGGGGCATTGCCTTTTTGGTTTGATGTTTAGAGAGATATCAATTTTATTGCTTCATTACTCTGGTAATAAAAGTCATTCTTGACATGCAGCGAATCAATGTTTAAGCGAGGGTTGTGCGAGTGACCGTCCAGTGGCAAATATGGGGCCACATGACCTATTCCACTAGGGGGTCTGGGGGTTTCATGCCCCCCCCCCCCCCCCCGAAAACAGTTTGCAAAATTGAAGCAATTTTTGGTGCGTTTCCCACGATTTTCAGCCGAAACATTTATAAGATGTATCGTTTGGACTTGAACAATGATAATGAAACAGCCCATATTAAACACACATTTGTGTTAACACCTCATTGAGTGTCTGATTACGACGTTTGTCAATCGTTGATCTTGGCGGTCATCTTAGGAGAAGTGTATAGGTATAACCAGCCGTCATCTATATATGTCACTTGTGAAATCACTCCTATATTTCGAGGCTTTTAAACCATGGTATGTGGACTGTTTGTAGCACATGGTTTTTTTTAGAATCACTTTAAAGCCATGGTTATCCATGAGAGTTTTTCTGCAAGGGTGTTTGGCTATTAGTGTCCAAGGTGAGATTACTACACTCGAAATGTATCAGACTTGAAAGGGAAAAATGTCCGTTTTCTTTATCGTAGAGAAACTAGGTTAATGGGAATTCCACTAGGACCAAGAAATCAAAACTGCAGTACTGAAGTGGCTGCCAAAGCTGTCAGTTTAAGGCATGGGTCAGGAATGTAAAGGAGAATTATGGTTGGGCATCCATATCTCTTGCTATATTTGTTTTAACAGGCTGAACATTTCCCTGATTATAAAGCTCGACGTCCTGCCTTACCTTAACATATTAGTTTGACCACGTGACATGTTACGTGATCATTCTGTTAAAATTTGGGAAATCGGCGAATTGGTGGCGAATTTTTACCCTATTGATCAGTAATCTGCCTTGCTACAGCAGATATAAATGATCAAAAGTCGAATTTTGTTGAAAATAACGACCCTTTCACCCTATACTTTTTTTTTTCTGCGAAAAGAGGGACGATCATTCCAAACGTGAGAGGATGAAAATAATTTCCTTGCATCTTAAACGTGCGTTTGCAGGATGATATTACTAAAAATCGCCATCAATTCATCAAATAACAGCTATTTTCCGCTAAGCCTCACGTGACATTTCACATGACCTGTCAGAAGTACCAATTCTACTTTGAAATTTTCAGGACGTTAAAATCTTACTGTGTGCTGAATTTGGTTCCATTGCTATTTATACCTTTAGAAATATAATTAATAGATTATTTTCACCAGTAAAAGCTTTTGAGCCAGGCCTTAAACTACTTGAGTCAGATGGGTACAGTTTGTAAGCCCGACAATGTAATTCATTACTCTGCTGGAATTTCGTCTTTGCGCATTTTTTTGTTTCAGTCATACTCCCTTGCATGAATATTTTTTCTTCCCATGCACACTCCTCCCTCAGCAAATTTCTAATGGTCCGTCCTTTTCGAAAACTATTAAGGCGAGATTTTACCTGAAGGCTGTTTTGACGTCGCTCAAAATGGCCTTTGTGCCAATATCTCGTTCACGTTTCAAGCAACGCCAAATCCCTCCTTTAAGAACATTCACCAATGTTTTGCGGGTTTGTGTAAATTTTTGGGTGATTTTTGGGCATTTTGCGAAAGAGATATTTTTTCTTAAAGGATAGATTAAATTGGAGAAAATATGAAATGTTGAAGATTTGATTGATTTGGAAAATTGAAATTTGAGGGGAAGAATTAATAGACCGACTCCAAACAGTCCCCTACCAACCTAGAGCTCTTTTTTGAGGGGGTCAACTGTCTCGTAGTGTTCCCAACCCATTTTAATCTTATTCAAATTTCACTTCTAATCTTAAGTTAATTTGATTGCCATCGTGCCAACCGTCAGGTTTTGAAGCAATTTCATGTAAAGTTTGGTACAATTTTGCAATTTTAGCACTATCATCTTTTCGCGCAGATAAACATTGCAATTCGGCATGTAATCGCGGGAAATGTTTTAGATCTCTCGCTTTCAGGTGAACATACTTCCGGGAACTTTCTCAGCGTCCTTGCGCTAAGAAATGTAATATCTCCTTGCCCTAAAATAAGTCAATAGGCTCTACTAATTTATTAGTAATTGAAATTAATGAAAAGAAACTTACTAAAGAAATGTCAAATGTGAGTAGTGAACAAATGGTGTTGATATTGACCGCAACTGTTTACACTACCGACCTTAGCTATATCACAACCAAAATTAGAGCACGCTTATAAGAACCAAGATACATGTAATGAAAAGACAAGGTGTTGAAAACGTATAATATAATCTAACAAGACTGCCCATTTCTCTGGGAATACGAGATTTTAATCCCTGCAAGAATGCGTGATGCGTGACTGAACGGCCGGTAACGATCAGTAGTGGTCAGTACCGCAGTAGAAGTCAAAGCAAGGCTTGAGAGATTTCCCATATAAAATAAGTCTCATCGAGTTCTCCAAGCAATAAAACTCAATAAATCTAATCAGGTAATGCCAAAAGGTTCGCTGAGAAACTTAAAACCGCATTTTAGTCAACCGATGAAATTCGTCATTTCCACACAAAATGTTGAAATTTCCGCTACTTTGTCGAATTTTTTGCGTATCAAAATTATGAGAGCCCACAACTTTTAATACAGATAATTGTAGCTTAGGCTTAGTACATTACGCTGATAACAATCATCATTCATGAAGAGGTCCCACTTTTGAGCAAAGATGGCAAAGACGTCATTAAGAGGATCACGTTAAGACGTCATAACTTTGCTTGCGTTTAAGATAAGCAAATAGTTTTTAGTTGTGTGGAAAGCCGGAGAAAGAATTATGCAGTAATTCTGAAAGAATTAGGTTGTTTCATCGAATGTGCAAAGTTTGAGCAAGCATAGCGTAAGCCCCAATTTTTGGGGTTTCAATTTTCTGTTTGGGTGTTTTTCGGGGTGCCTACAAAAAAAAAATTCTCCAAAAATTAAAAAGCGAATCTATCGAAATAAAGGCCATTTTCGTTCATTGCAAATGTTGCTTGACTTCTGTAGGAAAAATGAAGGCAATCCATTTCCCACGAAAATTTCGAGTGGTCGGTTCTTACACGGACACGCTCTTAATTTTTTAAAAAGCTCTTTTTAAACAAGGTGTGGGTTGATTTTTTTTTTTCAGTACAAAGCTTTACTTCCCTCCTTCCTGTCACCCTTACACCTTAACTCTTAATTTTCTTCAATCCTATCTGTCATTCTTTCTTCATTCTTTCGAATTTTCTTTCTTTTTCTTATTCCTTTTTTCATTAACATCACACAGGGTATGGCGGTGATAATGCCAGCAATGATTATTTCAGGCTTGGCAAAGACTATCTCCACTCTTTACATGGGGCTAACATTGTTCTCCTTTGGTAAGTCCTATTTTCATTGATACGTGACTCTTTTGAGAACACGCATAATTTTATTTTTCAGTCTTATCATTATGTACAAGTAGATGCATCGGTGGTGTGTGGTGTGTCGGCCAACGCGTCGGTGGTGTGTCAACCAGTGCGTTGGCTGACGTGTTGGCCAATGCATCGGTAGGATTTTATTTCTTTGTATGTACCGTTTTAATGCCTTTACTGGTGAAAGAGCTGACTCTACATGGCTGTCTGTTATACAGCCACAAGGACTCTTAATACTATAAATTTCACCAGGCTCGCTTCTCTTCCCTCTCAAAGGAATTTTAATAGAAATTGATAACAACATTCAGCAAGTATCATACACTCAAACGAGAAGTTTCACTGTAATTGTAAATTTAAGTATCTTTTGGTCAGCAGCAATAGTACCTTGTCTGACAACAATGATCTCTCATCATGGTTAGTTGAATGATTGACTAGCTTATTTATTTCAGTCTCAAGATTAGTAGAGCGGTAAAAATACTAAAGTTTGGGACACTATAAAAGAAATTGAATTAACCTTTTAGTGCCCAACGGGCCTGCCTTTGACGAGTAAAATCGTCTGGCGTTAGACAGAGTAAAATCTAGAAGTCACTATTGGGCATTAAAGGGTTAAAGGAGATAGGTTCTTAATCCTTTAGTGCCCAAGGGGCCTCCCTTTGACGAGTAAACTCGTCTGGCGTTAGACAGAGTAAAATCTATAAGTCACTATTGGGCATTAAAGGGCTAACAAAATCTAATTGGCTTTTCCTAACCTCTCTAATCTATGTAAGGATTGAGTGGCCCAATTTTGAGACCCACAAGGTTATCTCACTAGTCTACATCAAGCAGTGTGAGTTGGAATTATTGCATTGATTAGTGTGTTGTGTTCTTGGGAAAGACACTTAACTGTCACAGTGCCTCTCTCCTGTCAGGTGTATAAATAGATAGCAGTGGAGTTATTTCAGGGAACCCTGCAATGGACTTGCATCTCATCCAGGAGGCTGGGGTTAGAAGTACTCCTGGTCGCTTCATTGACAGAAACTGGTGCACAGACCACTCTTAAGGCCACAAGGCTCAAGGGAAGCCTGTAATGTGCTTTGATTTGCACTCGCCAAATGTTCCTCACACAGAAATCATGAAAATTATTAATGATCATGCTCTAATTGATAGAATGGACAATTATAGTAAATCTTCTGTTCCGTGTTAACACAAACAGTTTATAACTGAAATGTTTGTTTTGGTGGTTGGTCTTTTTAGAGTAAAGAGGAGTGGAGGGTTGTGATACCAAACGTCTTGTTCTTATTTATATTTCAGTTTAGTTTAATACTTACTTTTTAGGAAATGCTGATCAGAATGGAAAGTCATGGGAATTTTCAGATCCCTTGGGGCCTTGGCACGAGCGATTGGTCCTGTCGTGAGCTGCACAAGTAAGCAGTCTGCTCTGATTGGCAGCCTACTTGGACTGCTCACGAAGTTACTATGCCACCTTATTTTATACATTTACTATAAATACTATGTGTTTCCCTTAAAAAACAGCATTAAGATGATGAAAGAAAAGCCGAATGACACCTTGTTAAAAAATGCCTGTACATTTTACCCTCGAAAGCCGTATTTGTCAGGATCTTTTAAGAACACCTGTAGTTGTGAAAACTTGCTCAGGATAATGATTTATCGTAGCGTTCAATTCTAAATGGAAATACGAAAAATTCGCCGCCATCTTTTACGCTTCTTAGACTACGCAAACTTGGTCATTTCACATTGCTGTTTTACCAAGAGTTGTTTTTCTCATTATTTTTTACATGGTCAGATCGTAACGATGAAGTACGTCAGAGGTCTGAGAGAGCAAGAATCCGCGGGGACAAAAAGGACTAAGCCATTCAAAAGAAAAGCAGCGAAAACGAGAAATATAGCCCATTGATCAGTTATGGATGTTTCAGTTTCTGACAAAGGTACGGCTTGGATTATTCGAGCGTGACCTGAAACACGGATTTGATGTAA
>JAHPZR010024119.1:0-7500 GCA_019787425.1 Platygyra sinensis | reverse complement strand
ACAGGTCGATGTAAAAAGTTGTAAAACACAAAACTGAGATAGAAATGGAAATGGGCAGGTGATCAACTTGTGTCGTGCAATATATTTTTTACATGTGACTGTTGTAATATGCTTCTTCTCAAGCAATAAGTATTGAAGGGAGTAATACTTGTATGTACAATAATTGTGATAATAAAAGCTTCATACATATATTTTTCGATTCTAGTAGTTAATATTGTGAGAACAAAATTTTAAAGTGCGGACAAGAAAACAAGAATACCAAAAGAATATTATGTGGCCGCGCGGAGATACTAAATTTATAGTTCTACGAGTGAGCGCAGCGAACAAGTAAAATATTTTTCAACACGAGAAAATAAATTTGGTATCTCCAAGCGACCATCTAATTTCTTTTGTTATATAAAATGTTCGCAATATATAACGACGTTTGTGGAGATTTTCCGAAGATTTCCGACCACTCTCCAAGGATTTCCGAAGATTTTCCAAACTTGGTCCGAAGGCAGGGGGCTGGAAGCCCTTCCCATGATGCATTGCGAATAAATATCAACCGTCAATTGTCACGTGACTTGTTAGTTGTTAGTGGCGTTCATTGCATCAAGTCCACTGTCTTTTGAAAGTTTGTCGTTAAAATTCTGCGTTTCAGTCTGTGTGTTGCGCTGTAAAGTACAGGCCCCAGAGGATAAATCGCTATCCAGTGGAAAAGTGAGAGACTATAAACTGCAAGGGACCGCATACGATAAACGCTGCCAACGTAGGATCTACAAGAGATCTGATCAGCCAAAAAAATATGTGTATAAAGGCAATAAACTGCAAGGCTGATACTACGTGAAAAACGTTTCGAGACACCAACATGACGAGGAGCCCGTTTCTCGAAGGTCCAGAAAAGTTTTCGCACCCGGAAAGCCGTTGCAAAATCTCGAACCTTATGATTACAGAGCTGTTTTATTCAGGTATTATTAATATGAACAGAAGTTCTCTTCATACAAGAAGTTTCAGCTGTATACACCTCTCTGATTTTAGATACAGATTAATTGAAAATAGCTTTACGGGCCCGAAAAGTTTCCGGGGCTTTCGAGAAACGGGCCTCAGAACCGATAAAGCAGGATCGCAACTGTGGACAGCTGTTTCGCTCTTGTTGGAGCTCGTCAGCACAGTGTAGCGAAGATATGTAACGCCAGCCAAGAGCCAACGCACATACACGTAAATTGCAAAATGACCCGTTCACTATATCAAGTTCCGTACCTTGAACTCACTTGCGCACCGAAACACGCGTTGCCACATCAAGTGTTTCGGAGCGCAAGAAGACCAAAGTGTCACTATTGGTGTCTCGAAAAGTAAAAAATAAATGTGGCTAGACAAAGTCAGCCTAGATTCAAACTCATGGCCAATACCATGCTTAAAATTTATGTGCGTTGGCTCTTGGCTGGCGTTACATATCTTCGCTACACTGTGCTTACGAGCTCCAACAAGAGCGAAACAGCTGTCCACAGTTGCGATCCTGCTTTATCGGTTCTGGTCATGTTGGTGTCTCGAAACGTTTTTCACGTAGTATCAGCCTTGCAGTTTATTGCCTTTATAGTGGATAAGTTGATTAACAATACATTACCCGTCGAAGTGATGATGTTTTCATTCTCGTTGTGAGACGCCAAGCTTCTCATTGACTCGCAGTTAATCGGACTTGTGCCGTCTCGCCTTCGTTCCCGCTAGAATTTTGTCTCGAAATTTTAATATGTTTCATAGGCTGGTACTACATATACCTGTACTTCAAATGTATTTTCCATGAAAAAGATCCATTCTCTTTTTACTGTCTAAGGGTGTTTGGTTTGAACCACGACCATTCTTCTGAATTCCTCTAATAGCACTTTCAACTTTTTTCATTCATACATTATAATTAATAATACGTTTTCTCAACAAAGAGAGCTATTTTTGTTATGTGTACAAAGCAGGTATTTGGGTCATGCCTCTGGTGTTTCAAACACACGAGGCTCTGCAATGATCACTTTCATTCAAATATTCAATAATTTATAACATAGGAGCATTGTTCCAGGTATACTGGATGACTTCATTGCAATTATATGTTTTACAATCCTTCACGTTGTCAGTGGTGGGAGGTGCGATGGCCTCCTCCCTAGTGCACTTGTCCCCAGATCAAGCAGCCTAGGTTTGATCCCTGGCCAGGACATTGTGTTGTGTTCTTGGTCAAGACACTTTACTCTCACAGTGCCTCTCAACCTTCAATCCGATGATGGACAAAAGTAGTTGAGACACTCTCCGAAAAAGACCCGTTTCGTTCAACGAGTGAGTTTTTCAATGTCTAATTTTGACATTTCGACCCCCTCTCCCCTTTTCAATGTTGTAACCAGGTGAAAGTGTCCACGGAGTGTATTGCAACAAGGGAGCTTAAGATGCAGACGTTTTTTGGGGCGACGGCGACGTGAAGAACGATTAAGATTGGGGCGAGATTGACTGCGCATGCGGCCCCGCCGTCGCCCTCACGTCGGCGACGTGAGATCAGTGGGTTTGCCGTCGCGGTGAAAACGTGAGTTGATCTTGTTTGTTTTTATAATATACTGCCAATTTTGTCATTTGTATTCAAGTGATTGCATTATCACATTTCGCATAAATCATCCCACGACGTCTCGGCCAACTCTAGAGACCTTTTGTTTTCTCTTTAGCTCAAAATGACCGAAGCAACATGTACTTCAGTGAAGTTCAAATTGTCGAAGTAAGTTCTGGGTATTTATGGTGGAATCTACAAGGCTTCAACAAGAACTGAAAGGTCCTTTTTATCAAACCTGAATTCTGCTTTGCACTCAGCTATACTCCTGTGTAATATCCAAGTCAAAGCGACTTTACTCGTCATATGGAAATTGGAGTCAGTTCGACATAAACATTTCGTACAAAAGTAAGAAATCTTCATCGCTAATAAGATTAGCGTCGTAGTAAAGGACCAGGAGTAGTATAGTAGTTGGGGGTTCGAGCACATTTTCAAAAACTGTTTTCTTTGTCTGATGCACTTTTTGGAATTTTGAAAATTTGAATAAATCACGGTTTTCTTGATCTGATGCACTTTTTTTGAATTTTAAACCTAAATTTTACCAGCACATTTTCCAGCACTGTTTTCTAAATCTGATTCAAATTATAAATCATATAATCTGAACCAATTCCAAAAATGGAAATAAAGTTTGTTTATGAATTAACTAGAATACCAATAGCAATTGTCTGATTTCCATCTCTTAAGATTACATTACAATTAAGTGATTCATTGGTATTTAATTCAAGAATAACAATTATTACTTTCCCTTGAGAGTTATCTTGAGTCACAAAAGAAAGCTTATCATTTTTGAGTTGAACAAATTCTGCATCATATAATTGATCTTCAGTATGTAATTTACAGATGTAACCTTTAGTTATGAGATTTTTAATATGATAAAATATAAATTTACCTTTAACTTTTTTATTTTTAACTTGAATTAATTTAGCTTCATGATGAACTATATCAATACTATTTAAAGCTTCTATAAAAGAACAGCTATTAAATTGATTATCATATCTTTCAAAAATATTATCTCCATAATAAGCTGAAATAGGAACAAATATAATATTTTTAAAACGATATTTCTTAATTTTATTGGTAAAATCAGCAACAACATGATTATATTCTTTCTGATCCCAATTAATTGTATCCATTTTATTTATACATACAATTAATGAACTAATTCCCATTCCACGAGCAATTAAAGTATGCTCAATAGTCTGACCTAAAAGTCCAGCATTATACTCACCTTTTCGTATAGAAATAATTAGAATTGCAACATCTGCTAAAGCTATTCCAAATATCATTTCTTTAACTAATTCTTTATGACCTGGAACATCAATCATTTCATAGCTTTTTTCTTGATATTTAAATGAAACTCTATTTAAACCATAAGTCTTACCTTTAGCCTTCTCAAGATCATCTTCATCTGATATATGAGCCAACCACCGATTTGACATCTTTAGTTGATCAGCTTTATTTTTAATTTTTTGAATAGCTCTATCTTTAATAGTATTAGAATCAACTAATATACGACCAGCTAAAGTACTTTTACCATGATCAACATTACCAATAAGTACAAATTTCATAGTTAATTATAATATACAATAATAATTAAATTATAAAATCTGAACCTAAATTTATATTTCATGTTATGAAAACTAAAAATTTCAATATGAATAAGACATCTGCTCAATGTTGAACCATTGTTTTTTGATCAGATCATGGTCGTACGATTTTTCTTAACCAATCACCATCTAACAACACTCAGATCATAAATTTTTTAAGAAATAAAAATTTTTTAAAAAATTTTTTTTCAAAAAAATATTCTTTCATATAAAAGTATAAAATGTGTGAAAGTGTTATTCATGATGAATTCAAGCGTGAGAAAGAATATTTATGCCCCATTTGTGATCTACAATTAGTAGAAGTTGATAAAGCGGTTGAGTCATGTTGTAGTGAACAGGATATGGAAAATGTAAATGGTATGAATATCTGTATAAATTGTGGTTTAGTTCATGGTTGTGATTATGTCACAGAGTGCTTCAATTTCTATGAAAATATGCATCTGATAAAACATAAATCGAGATATCATCGAAATTACCATATTGATAATGTGTTATTTAGTATATCCAGTGAGAATGATATTCAATTGACTCATAAACAAAGGAATCAGATGCATAAAGTATTCATTGAGATTGATAGTGTTCTTCATAAAGTTAATCATGGGAAAAAACGGATAATAAGCATCAAATTCATCCTCAAGCAATTATTCAAGATGCTCGGGCTTCCTTACAAAGATATCTTTGTAACAAAGTCTAAGAGGACGCTAAAATATTATGAACGATATTGGGAAAAGGTTCAATCATTGATAGGTGATAGAATTCAGTTGATAATTAACAAATGAATTTTTCATCATATTTCACCAAATATTTATCAACAATAGGACTGTTGTCTGTCACATAATCATCAATGTTCTTCATTGTGTTGTAAATATGAGATGAATTGAAATTTCCGCTTCTCATCATATCTTTTATTTCATTTAGCAAATGTTGATAGCTTTGGTAAGCATTTGTACAATTTTGGATTTTAAGATCAAGGTTTTTATGCGACATCCAACCCTGAATCAAAAGCGCTGCAGTGCTGATGGCAACCAAACTAATACCACCGGTTGCTATACTGGAAGCTAAACCACCGGATGCAAATATGATGGATAATGAGTTCCCAAGTAATTTATGTTTTTTGAATCTTTTTAATGCTTGTTTGTAGGCAAAACACTTTTTATGATATGTGCGGTAGTAAGACTTTAATTCTTCAATCTGTTCTTCTGTCAATTCATCTGAAATATGATTCCAGTTGAATATATTTTTTTGCGATTCTTTCATATATATATTGTTTATACTACGATTTTGTTGGATACACAATATAATAATCCGGAAATCTGACCACACAATGGGGATCTTTTTATGAATGTTGGTGTTAGGTTCTTAGGTATAATGTACGTGTACCCTCTGTCTGATGAATGATTGACGTAGAATCGACCGAATGCATCATGTAGAATGCTATGTGAATGTAATACAGCTGAATGACCTAATATTCTTTCAAGGAACTGTGTTAAACATCCATTTCCAGGTCCGATTAGACCTATCTCATTGTTTTCTTCTAGAACTTCATCTATTGTCATATATGCCTTGCAATTTTTGAAGTAAATATATTGATATACTAAAGCAGACTTTAGTATAACATCATCAACATGTGGATGCTGTTGTTTGGTTTTTTTGAAGAAATATTTAACATAAGCAATAATATCACTTATCATATATATATTGGTTGGATTATATGACAATTCAAGCATGTAAATATTTGATGTAGAAAGTACTGTGTGCACTTCCATCGAGTGAACCATCATTTGTATTAAAGAAAAATTTGATATGAGCTAGCCTATCGATTTTAAAGATTGCGTTGATTGTTATGGGTGTCCAATTCGATTGTGCATCGAGTTTCAAAGTGTATAGATCTGGTGGCGCATCAAAACCATCCCAAGAATCATGATTGATAATGAATCTACCACTTCCTTTGTAGAAATCAGTGTATATTATATGATAATAACCAATCAATTGTATAACAAGACGTTCATGAACGCGTATCGTGGTTTGAAATGGGTACTGATCAACATTGGCTGGAAATTTAACTAGTTTTTCATTGTTATGTTTCAAATCAGTTGTGAAATAATAATATTCTCTGTATTTTAAAGCATCTCGAATGTGAGAATCAAGTTGTGATTTTGTGATGACATCACTTCCATTGACTCCATCAGCAACTCCAGTTATTTTATTGTTTCCCATATTGATCTCTTCATTGAACATAATTTTTCCATTATCAACACCCCAAAGAGCATCATAAACGCTTGAAGGGACATCTGATTGAAGCCCTTTGACACCGTAACACACCAAGTATGTTTGTAGTTTTGATGGATATGATTTTCCATTTTTCATTTTAATTACAATGTTTGGTGGTTAGAGTTCTTAGGTATAATGTACGTTTTGTACCCGTGTAGTTGTTGTGATGAATGATGTGACGTTAGATATTTCAGCGATACGAATGTGCTATCATGTAGATGCTGTATGCTGAATGTTATAATACTAGCTGAATGACGTCTCGACTATTCTTTCACACAGGATAACTGTTGTTAAAAACATCCATTTCCAGGGTCCGATTAGAACCTATCTCAGGTTTTTTCTAGAAATTATAATACTATTGTTCATAATGCCCATCAATTTTTTGAAGTTAAATATAGTGATATACTAAAGCAGACTTTAGTATAACATCATGCAACATGTGGACTGCTGTTGTTTGGTTTTGTTGAAGAAATATTTATATCATAAGCAATAATTCACTTATCATTATATTAATTGTTGGATATATGACAATTCAAGCTATGTTTTAAATATTTGAATTTTTATGTAGAAATTAGTATCTTGTGCGTGCACGTCCATCGAATGTGTAACCATCATTTGTATTAAAGAAAAACTTTGATATGAGCTTTAGCACTATCGATTTTAAAGATTGCGTTGGATTGTTATGGGTCCGTCCAATTCGACGATTGTTTGCATCGAGTTTCAAAGGTGTATAGATGTCTGGTGGCGCAATCAAAACCATCACGAAAGAATCATGATTGATAATGAATCTACCACTTCCTTTGGTAGAAATCAGTGTGTATTATTATCGATGATAAAACCAATCAAGTGTACTAACATAGACGTTTCCTTAGGAACAGCCGTTATCGTGGTTTGGAATAGGGTATCATGTATCAACGATTGCGCTGGAATATATTTAACTAGTTTGTCATTGTCATAGTGTCTAAATCAGTTGTGGAAATAATAATATTCTCTGGTATTTTTTTAAAGCATCCGTGAATGTGGAGAATCAAGTTGTGTGTATTTTGTGTATGACATCACTTCCATTGA
>JAHPZR010024118.1:0-15012 GCA_019787425.1 Platygyra sinensis | reverse complement strand
AATCGCCCAAACTGTCACTGGAACCAGCTTATCTAAAGACAAACCGGATAGTATTCCTGTAGTAACTGAAGTACCTAATATTTTGACAAGCGCAGTCGATAGTATTTGTTTTCCTTTTCCAGCTGATAGCTCAATGATTTTAATTAATATAGAAAACTATGAGTTTCAATGTCTTGTTGATACCGGAACAGCTATTACGGCTGTGAATGCTTTTGTGTGGAATAAGTACCTGCGACAAGCTTACCCTAGCCTAGATAATTCTGACTCAGGAGGTATTTCGTCAGTGAATGGTGGTTTTCTAAATTCTCTGGGGAAAACCACAATGCGATTTGAAATTCAGTCTGAAGTATTTCCTTTTGAAGCCCACATTATTGAAAATTTAACCTATGACGTTATTCTCGGAAGGGATTTTCTGCAAACATTTAACTCTAAAATTGATTTTGACAATGGAATTATCAAGTTTATTTCAGAGAAAACCCCTTTACAAACCACAAGTCATTTATGTTCTGTTCATGCTGATTTTTCTTTTATCATTCCACCACAGTCGGAAGTTGTAGCCCCTACGAGGTTAAACTCAATTCCTCAAACATTGAATGTAACGGATATTATTGCTCCTAGATCAACCTTGCCTGAAAAGTATTCTGTTTTTGGAGCGTCAGAATTAGTACGTGTTTTCTGGGGATGGCACAATTCCAACGAGACTGATTAATCCCTCCTTTCAGCCAGTTAAAATTTATCGCAACACTAGGTTAGGTGATTTTCAAGAGGTTGATTCCTCCATAGCGACATTTGAGTTGAATTCCATAACAGGCGTGAACCGCTCCAAGTCCAGTTCAGTGAATGATGATTGCTTCTTTTCCGAAGCCCTGAAACATCACAACTTTTTACTTCTTAATAGGCTGCTTTAAACTACTGTATAAGAGGGTAGGGGGGTGAATAGGTTCGGGCATTGAGAGATTTGCTGAACAGATTGCAGACGTTTCCGATAAAAAGAGTAGATAAGGGGAGTTTACTAATAAGGCGTATCGCTAAACGGGCGGGAATTAACTGGTTCCCTAAGGATCTTTGGTCCACCTTGGGTGTTATGTTATCCGCGGCTTTTGCCCTGTTTGTCTATATTTTTGGCCATAACGCGCTCCTTTAATTGATCGTCATTAAATCAGTGCTTTGTGTTGTGTTGCACCTTTAACCTTTGCGTAAAAAGGGAATCTTGAAAAATCAAACATCTACAGACCATTGCGGCGACTGTGTACTTTCCGTATACTACACAGAGGTTTCAAGTTAAGTGTATCCCGATTTTAATGAACATAGCGGCGGATCGACGGATGTAGCCAAAAAATTAGCCCGTTTCGCCGGTTTTACATGCCCCTATTCACCCTCCTCCTCGAACCTAGCACAAACGCTCTTTCTGCTTAGATATCTAGCTCGAATTCCCGCCTGAGCAGTTCCTTGTGCGATTCTTGTAGTTTACCGATGGTTTCCTGGGATGTTATATAGGGGAACCTGGGCTTCAAACATTTCTCTAGGTTTGGATGGTAATATCGTTTTCCCTCTTTGTTTGTGGGCACTTTGTTGTTCCAGTCGCCCTCTTTTGGAAAATACCATCTTTCTTTGTGCTCCAGTACCAGATCGAAAGGGACATGCCGTTGCCTGTGGCGGAAGTCCACGTTACATGTCTTGTATTTCTTGGCTTCTTCTCGCAGAAGGCGCACCACGAACGGGTTCTCATTGTGGTGTGTATGGGTGTAAAGGCCTTGACTGCCTTGCTTTTGAACTTCTGTTGGCATGGTTTGTTGTGTCGAGGGGCGATATCTATTTTTGTTTCGGCCTCCCTTTTTCCCTGCTTTCTGCTTGTCGACATTTGCTTCTGCCAGAGCTGCTTTCGTGTACCTTGGTCCTGATTTTTTCGTAACTTGGTTCAAGTGTTTTTAAGAAACCCTTTCAACTGAGCGACAGCAATATAATGCTTACAAATACTATCAAATTTGTAACTTGGGCAATTGCAAGATACGAAATTTGTGTTCACAGTGCACTGTTCTCTACCGTTCTTAGCGTGTACTGCAGCGACTTCAACTTTGTTACTGGTAGAATGTAGAGTTGGTTATTCCTGGATGGCATGAGGGTGGTTTACTAAGAGCAGTGCGTTTTCTGCAACATGCTTTGTTGTAACCGATTTGTATCCCATATTTTGCTCCAGAAATTCGGCAACATCCACAGAGAACTCGGAGAATTCTTTCTCTGGTAGTGCGGTTGGTATATTGGGCTCAGCAAGACGTTTCCCCTCGAGTGCTTCCTCCACTGGTACCTGGTTCAATACTGAGACGTATTTCTCCCTTTCGTCAGGAGACCAATGAAACCAGGTGTCAGTGGAGACACAAGATGTGACACAAACTCGGAAAGTTCGTACTCTTCGCTTATTCCAGCAATGGCCAAACGTAGTTCCTCCTGCTGCTTTCGGTCTATTTATTTATTTATTTGAACTCAAGTTTGGTCAGTCCTCGGTCTTTCACGTTCTCACTTGATACAATGTCCTTCTTCAAACTGGACATCACGTGGTTCATAGATTCTGATGGGTTTGTGTATGAGCGGACTGGTTTCTCGTCGGGACCGTCTTTTAGCCCAGCACGGCAGCGAACCTTTGCAACCATGTTATTCTTCATCATCTCGTAGTTTGATTCTAGATATTTCCAGAACTTGCTGTCACATGCGTCATTTTTGCCAAGCACATTTCTTTCCTCCCTGTCAAGCTCTGCTTTCGAGGCTTCCAGTTGTCTTTTCAGGTCTTTTTTGTCCTCTGCACCCAGAATTCCCTCTTGCTTTCCCCTCACTCCAAACACCTTGTTAATAAAGGCACTTGCAGATACCCAGTGTCCTTAATTTCTCTTTACAGTTATCCTCAAAGTGCTTGAAGCAGCTTAGATGTTTTGCTTTAGGCATATCTGCACTCCAAGCTTGGATCAATGCTTCTTCTCCGTCAGTCATGAAACTCCTTGCTTGATTCAGGTGTTTTGATCTTGGCTGCGCACACTGACGAGAGAATCCGGTAGTTTTCTAATGTTTTACGATAATGCAACATCGTAGGCCCTAAAAAAATTGGACTTTCACCGGTCCTCTTGGATTTCAGAAAGAGGTGTTTGTACACGATAGGAGTAACTTCAAATGGCCCCATGTTGAACGTTGGATCTATGGACAAGGGATGGCTCATCTTTTCAGAAGTTGTGAAGCGAGAGATATCGGAACACATCACCTCGGTTCCCAAGACCCATGTGTCATATGGGACATCAGAATGATGTAGTACCGGAGAACTTTCATTATGTCTGGCATAAATTAACAGGTCGTTAACTGGGTCCTCAGTGCTGTTTCTGGTAAATTTTATATTGGTCACTTGCCGCTTTCCCCTGGGTATAACACTGGCATTGGTAGCGTGTGTAGGACCTCCGGTAGCTGACATAATACTGCGATACACCTTTGTAACACTATTGCTATCCGTCAGTCCCTCGTGGAATTTCTGTAGGGTGCTCTTTGCTGTTGGGTGAAAGGCGCGTGACTGGCGTTCTTTTCGGTTTCGTGAGGTTGAACTTCAATGTTCACGGTGTCTTCTTCTGAGGAAATGTGATATTGTAACAGACATGCATCATTTACAATCTTCCCACTCTTCGATGTCAAAAGAAATATTGAACGAACAAGAGTTGGTGATGCCTTGTTTCTTTTTGAATTCATTGTCAAGTGGTACTGATTGTCGTCTGCTAAAGTCTCTTTCTTATTGGTAATAATTTCAAAACTGGTGTCGTTCTGATTTACTTCACAAGCCACTGTCCAAACAGCGCATCGCAGCACACCACTGTAAACTCCATTTCGGTCAGCTTTGATATCCTCCCAGTTACTCAGCTTGCTGGTGTCGATAAGGAAGGACATATTTTTGGCGTACTCCCAAGGGCTGTCGATCGCATATTTTTACATTAGGGGCTTGTGGTAACAATACATCCACTGCTTGTTTCGGCTGGTAACGTTCATTTCTCCCCGACTCAAAAATTGGTTTGTCTTGTTGATTGTTGAGGTAGCTCACTTGTGGGAATTACCCTTCGAGAGTAAAACGAAAACATGCTGTGTCAACCTTAAACGAAGTAAATTGTTTACCTTTTGTCCAATGTGCAAAATGCAAGAACTTTCATAGTATATTTCCTTTCCAGACTGATACCTTGACTTGCATAACTACACCGTGCAAACCTCACAAGTATTTCTTTACTTTCCCCTTTTTTTTTCCTGCTGGCGAGCGTCTTGGAAGTGCTATAGCCGAAAGTATCAGGCGGTTTCGGAAAAAGAATCAACGTCAAAATCACGAAAAACGTAAACAAATGCGACGGATAAAAGCAGGCACATAGAGATCATCACCAGCGCCCGATCAAGAGTAGCCGCGCTGTGTTCATATTTTGTGCAGATAAGCGGTAAAAGCAGTCGATGGTTTTCAGAGTTTTTCAAATGAGATGAGCGGCCATCGATTGATCAACGAACTTTGTTTGAGTTCGTTGCTTTGTGAGCGTGACAAGTGAATAACGAACAACACTGCTGACTCGGGTAAGTAAACAAATATGTTGAGAATCAACAGCTCTTTAACTGCGCAAATGTTTAATGAAGAGGTTTAACAGGCGGTACGAACACGGCGATCAAAGAATGCGCTTGGTCATTTTCAAAGACATTCGATCGAAAGCGTTCCAAGAACAACCCCTTCTATTAGTTTTCTTTGAATCAGTTCGGTCTGGTGCAACAAAGCAAACTCTTTCCAAACGGTCGTTTTCCTCGCGCGCAGCGATATTTTAGGGCGCGCGATTTCACCTTTCTTTAATGCGGATCAATGATAAATTTTTATAACCAGTTTTTGTTTTCCCTCGCGTATTTGTCTCGGAGAGGGGTAAATTTACATTTGGGTGGTGCGAACAGGCTAAACAATAGCGAAAACAATATAAGTTAATGAGCGACGCCATATTCCCTACGGGAAAAAGCGCGCGTTAATCTTAAGGTAATTCCACTAAAATAGAACCTACACTGAGATTTTCTCAAACTTAGCCAATTGATTGTTAACATTATAGGAACTTAAATTTAAAAATAAAAATGAGGGGTCCCCATGTTCGTTTAGGAGCAACAGCACCTTGTTTATCCCATGTAAACCCTTATAAAAGCACCACGATTGCTTGCTAAATTCAGGTTTCCGACGATTGTTTTTTTTTCTCAAAACTGAGAATTGGCCCATATTTATTTTACATAGAGAAATTTACTAATCAAATCAAAACGACAGAAAAAAATGATTGGTCACCCCGTACTCGTTTTCGAGAAAATGTCGATTTACCTCTTCGGCGAGGTCCAGTCGTAAAGAAAAAGCCGCCATTTTCTAATGCGCGCGCGCTAATCACGCGTAAAATTATGCGCAGTAGGGATGCGCAATGCAATACTGGGGAATGACCTTAACCAATGAGACCCGCCTCCTGGGCTTAATTTGAATAATTATAGGTAATATGACAGACCTAAGAACTGCAAGTAAATGTCCCGAGAACAATAGGCATTCTCCGCGATGTTTAGGTGGGAAGTGTACAGCAAGGTTGAAAGTGAACCTAAACACGAGGTCGCCACCATCGAGTGAGAATTTAAATTTAGAAAAAGAATGGGCTTTTCTGTTTTAAGTAGTTTAATAACTGTATCGTTACATTCAACGTTAGCAGTAAATAATTTAGGCTTAAAGTTTGTTTCGTAAAATGTGTGATTAAATAAAGTTGTTAATCGCCACGTGTTTTTGTTGCTTTATGAATATGCAGATTAAGAAATCGTTTCAAACATGGGTTTCTTTCAAAGCCGTGTTTTCAACTCGTTTTTCATTGGGTTTCTAAACTCATTCACCTGACCAGAATAAGATGTTCTGGTTGGGTAAGAGCTGCATGAATAATTAATGAGTTTGAGAACATAGTTTGAAACATGTTATACTCATCCGCTACAATTCCTTTTACATTATTTTTCCAGACAGTTAAGAAAAAAACGCGTGATCGTTAAAAAATAGAACGGTAAATAATTGAGATATTGTAATCCCTTCTCTCGGTGGATTACTTTGCACTCTGCCCCTTCCCCCGTTTTACAATTCCATCTCAATGTTATCGTACATTGAATAAGAGAATAAGCTATGAAATACTCGCAATATTTTTGCAGGACACCACGGCTTCAACTGGGCAATCCATTGACGATGAACTGTGTCAAAATCCTTTTGAAACCCCAGGTAAGACACACACTCCAGGATTCTCATGAAACAAATAACACTAAAAGTTGGTGAGAAGACGGGCACTGATAGGGTGAATTTCAAGTGCCCTTTTTAACCGGGTACCCCTATTGAAAAGAAAGCATAGCAACAGGGCCACTTTTATTACAGAGACTTCGAAATTAAAAGAATCGGCTTTGAATGATATCTTTAACTCGCACAGTATGGGACTATCCCACAAAAGCATGGCATTGCCAAGACATCACATATACTGCACGTGCAGGCATTCACCGTGACCAGCAGGAAAAAAAAAGGGGAAAGTAAAGAAATACTTGTGAGGTTTGCACGGTGTAGTTATGCAAGTCAAGGTATCAGTCTGGAAAGGAAATATACTATGAAAGTTCTTGCATTTTGCACATTGGACAAAAGGTAAACAATTTACTTCGTTTAAGGTTGACACAGCATGTTTTCGTTTTACTCTCGAAGGGTAATTCCCACAAGTGAGCTACCTCAACAATCAACAAGACAAACCAATTTTTGAGTCGGGGAGAAATGAACGTTACCAGCCGAAACAAGCAGTGGATGTATTGTTACCACAAGCCCCTAATGTAAAAATATGCGATCGACAGCCCTTGGGAGTACGCCAAAAATATGTCCTTCCTTATCGACACCAGCAAGCTGAGTAACTGGGAGGATATCAAAGCTGACCGAAATGGAGTTTACAGTGGTGTGCTGCGATGCGCTGTTTGGACAGTGGCTTGTGAAGTAAATCAGAACGACACCAGTTTTGAAATTATTACCAATAAGAAAGAGACTTTAGCAGACGACAATCAGTACCACTTGACAATGAATTCAAAAAGAAACAAGGCATCACCAACTCTTGTTCGTTCAATATTTCTTTTGACATCGAAGAGTGGGAAGATTGTAAATGATGCATGTCTGTTACAATATCACATTTCCTCAGAAGAAGACACCGTGAACATTGAAGTTCAACCTCACGAAACCGAAAAGAACGCCAGTCACGCGCCTTTCACCCAACAGCAAAGAGCACCCTACAGAAATTCCACGAGGGACTGACGGATAGCAATAGTGTTACAAAGGTGTATCGCAGTATTATGTCAGCTACCGGAGGTCCTACACACGCTACCAATGCCAGTGTTATACCCAGGGGAAAGCGGCAAGTGACCAATATAAAATTTACCAGAAACAGCACTGAGGACCCAGTTAACGACCTGTTAATTTATGCCAGACATAATGAAAGTTCTCCGGTACTACATCATTCTGATGTCCCATATGACACATGGGTCTTGGGAACCGAGGTGATGTGTTCCGATATCTCTCGCTTCACAACTTCTGAAAAGATGAGCCATCCCTTGTCCATAGATCCAACGTTCAACATGGGGCCATTTGAAGTTACTCCTATCGTGTACAAACACCTCTTTCTGAAATCCAAGAGGACCGGTGAAAGTCCAATTTTTTTAGGGCCTACGATGTTGCATTATCGTAAAACATTAGAAAACTACCGGATTCTCTCGTCAGTGTGCGCAGCCAAGATCAAACACCTGAATCAAGCAAGGAGTTTCATGACTGACGGAGAAGAAGCATTGATCCAAGCTTGGAGTGCAGATATGCCTAAAGCAAAACATCTAAGCTGCTTCAAGCACTTTGAGGATAACTGTAAAGAGAAATTAAGGACACTGGGTATCTGCAAGTGCCTTTATTAACAAGGTGTTTGGAGTGAGGGGAAAGCAAGAGGGAATTCTGGGTGCAGAGGACAAAAAAGACCTGAAAAGACAACTGGAAGCCTCGAAAGCAGAGCTTGACAGGGAGGAAAGAAATGTGCTTGGCAAAAATGACGCATGTGACAGCAAGTTCTGGAAATATCTAGAATCAAACTACGAGATGATGAAGAATAACATGGTTGCAAAGGTTCGCTGCCGTGCTGGGCTAAAAGACGGTCCCGACGAGAAACCAGTCCGCTCATACACAAACCCATCAGAATCTATGAACCACGTGATGTCCAGTTTGAAGAAGGACATTGTATCAAGTGAGAACGTGAAAGACCGAGGACTGACCAAACTTGAGTTCAAATAAATAAATAAATAGACCGAAAGCAGCAGGAGGAACTACGTTTGGCCATTGCTGGAATAAGCGAAGAGTACGAACTTTCCGAGTTTGTGTCACATCTTGTGTCTCCACTGACACCTGGTTTCATTGGTCTCCTGACGAAAGGGAGAAATACGTCTCAGTATTGAACCAGGTACCAGTGGAGGAAGCACTCGAGGGGAAACGTCTTGCTGAGCCCAATATACCAACCGCACTACCAGAGAAAGAATTCTCCGAGTTCTCTGTGGATGTTGCCGAATTTCTGGAGCAAAATATGGGATACAAATCGGTTACAACAAAGCATGTTGCAGAAAACGCACTGCTCTTAGTAAACCACCCTCATGCCATCCAGGAATAACCAACTCTACATTCTACCAGTAACAAAGTTGAAGTCGCTGCAGTACACGCTAAGAACGGTAGAGAACAGTGCACTGTGAACACAAATTTCGTATCTTGCAATTGCCCAAGTTACAAATTTGATAGTATTTGTAAGCATTATATTGCTGTCGCTCAGTTGAAAGGGTTTCTTAAAAACACTTGAACCAAGTTACGAAAAAATCAGGACCAAGGTACACGAAAGCAGCTCTGGCAGAAGCAAATGTCGACAAGCAGAAAGCAGGGAAAAAGGGAGGCCGAAACAAAAATAGATATCGCCCCTCGACACAACAAACCATGCCAACAGAAGTTCAAAAGCAAGGCAGTCAAGGCCTTTACACCCATACACACCACAATGAGAACCCGTTCGTGGTGCGCCTTCTGCGAGAAGAAGCCAAGAAATACAAGACATGTAACGTGGACTTCCGCCACAGGCAACGGCATGTCCCTTTCGATCTGGTACTGGAGCACAAAGAAAGATGGTATTTTCCAAAAGAGGGCGACTGGAACAACAAAGTGCCCACAAACAAAGAGGGAAAACGATATTACCATCCAAACCTAGAGAAATGTTTGAAGCCCAGGTTCCCCTATATAACATCCCAGGAAACCATCGGTAAACTACAAGAATCGCACAAGGAACTGCTCAGGCGGGAATTCGAGCTAGATATCTAAGCAGAAAGAGCGTTTGTGCTAGGTTCGAGGAGGAGGGTGAATAGGGGCATGTAAAACCGGCGAAACGGGCTAATTTTTTGGCTACATCCGTCGATCCGCCGCTATGTTCATTAAAATCGGGATACACTTAACTTGAAACCTCTGTGTAGTATACGGAAAGTACACAGTCGCCGCAATGGTCTGTAGATGTTTGATTTTTCAAGATTCCCTTTTTACGCAAAGGTTAAAGGTGCAACACAACACAAAGCACTGATTTAATGACGATCAATTAAAGGAGCGCGTTATGGCCAAAAATATAGACAAACAGGGCAAAAGCCGCGGATAACATAACACCCAAGGTGGACCAAAGATCCTTAGGGAACCAGTTAATTCCCGCCCGTTTAGCGATACGCCTTATTAGTAAACTCCCCTTATCTACTCTTTTTATCGGAAACGTCTGCAATCTGTTCAGCAAATCTCTCAATGCCCGAACCTATTCACCCCCCCTACCCTCTTATACAGTAGTTTAAAGCAGCCTATTAAGAAGTAAAAAGTTGTGATGTTTCAGGGCTTCGGAAAAGAAGCAATCATCATTCACTGAACTGGACTTGGAGCGGTTCACGCCTGTTATGGAATTCAACTCAAATGTCGCTATGGAGGAATCAACCTCTTGAAAATCACCTAACCTAGTGTTGCGATAAATTTTAACTGGCTGAAAGGAGGGATTAATCAGTCTCGTTGGAATTGTGCCATCCCCAGAAACACGTACTAATTCTGACGCTCCAAAAACAGAATACTTTTCAGGCAAGGTTGATCTAGGAGCAATAATATCCGTTACATTCAATGTTTGAGGAATTGAGTTTAACCTCGTAGGGGCTACAACTTCCGACTGTGGTGGAATGATAAAAGAAAAATCAGCATGAACAGAACATAAATGACTTGTGGTTTGTAAAGGGGTTTTCTCTGAAATAAACTTGATAATTCCATTGTCAAAATCAATTTTAGAGTTAAATGTTTGCAGAAAATCCCTTCCGAGAATAACGTCATAGGTTAAATTTTCAATAATGTGGGCTTCAAAAGGAAATACTTCAGACTGAATTTCAAATCGCATTGTGGTTTTCCCCAGAGAATTTAGAAAACCACCATTCACTGACGAAATACCTCCTGAGTCAGAATTATCTAGGCTAGGGTAAGCTTGTCGCAGGTACTTATTCCACACAAAAGCATTCACAGCCGTAATAGCTGTTCCGGTATCAACAAGACATTGAAACTCATAGTTTTCTATATTAATTAAAATCATTGAGCTATCAGCTGGAAAAGGAAAACAAATACTATCGACTGCGCTTGTCAAAATATTAGGTACTTCAGTTACTACAGGAATACTATCCGGTTTGTCTTTAGATAAGCTGGTTCCAGTGACAGTTTGGGCGATTTTTGCGTGACCTGAAACACAGCCCACATCATCTAAACAAGAAGAAGTAAATTCCACTTGGCTATTAAGTTGCTTATTATTTACTTCGCGATGGCAACCAATTTCTTTTGTAGAATTAACACTTTTTAAAGAAACATCCGCAATAACAACTTGTTCATCGTAAAAATAATCAGCAAAATTTACTTCAACTTCTTCCACAGGTGTGACTTCAAAAACCTAAGAACCGGTGACCCTTACAATTTGGTACGAACGTTCCGCAGGATATTTACTGGTTGTTGAACCTAGTGAACCTACAGTGGACTGAGAATGCGAAATTACTTCCCGAAAATCTGAAGAACGCTTACCAACTACTGCCAAAATTCCTGTTACGACCACGTCTAACAGCATAAGTAGTTTAATTACAATGGCTATAACAATGTTAACAATACTAATAATATTATTCTGAAAACAAGTGTATTGTTTTGACTGAGCGCCATTTCCTTTCGCACAACTAGGTAAACAATGTTCAGAAGATTGCTTTGACGAAATTCCATCAACAAAATCAGAATTGCTCTCAGCAGGTTCAGAAAAACATTTTTTATTTCGAAGAAGGTCTTCAGAACTCAACTTACTGAAGGCATTTTTTTCAGTTGGGCGAGAACTGGCTAAACTTTCTTGCTTATTTTCTAAACTGTCTGAGGCCCCTATCACGGGTTTAATTCGATTCGAGACAGGGGCACTATTTAGTTTCCCTGCTCAGAGTCTCTAACGAACTTCCCTTGACCCTGAACCTGGCGTGAAAAATTACTTCGTCTAAAGCGATTGTAACGCGGGACTCGTGGGTCAGGATTCGCGCGACAATTATAGTATGTGTGGCCTCTCCTTCCACAATTAAAGCACATGGGATCGCCTGTACGAGAACGAAATCCTCTTGCTTGGAAAACAGGGCCTTTTTGTGGTTGAAATCGATCAGAATCGGGCTGATTGCCGCCAATTAGTTGCTGAATTTCTGCCCTGATCATTTGCTTAATATCCGTTTTGTCAACATTTAAACCTTGCTGATCGCTTGCGGCTGCTACAATTTGTTTATCTTTAGATGCAGCAGCTTTAGTTAATTCATCAACAATTTGAGCTGAAATTTGTTTAACATCGACAGCTGGAGTCTTTTTAGAAGAAGACAAAACAGACTCTTTTAGCTTAGCAAAATTTTCTGTAAGAATAGTCTGCAACCGATTCTTTCTCGAGTTGACGTCTTTGTATACAATTACGTATACATACACCTAACGCCTGTCTAACACGCCACTCACTAGCCCCTGAAGCGAAATGATGTATAAGTGCAGCGGATAATTCATCAAATGACATCTCGTCTGGTGACTCTAAGGTTTTAAACCAAGCCCTAGCATCACCTTTGAGATATAATGGAAGTCCTAGGGCTAGATTAACTTCGCTCCATCCATTCAAACGCGCCGCACGCTTATAATTGCTTACAAACTCATGAACATCTTCGCACTCATCTACTCCAAAAACAGGAAAAGCAACTGAAAGCTTTACAGTAGTAGTTCCACTTGGTTGTGAATTAAAAGTGGCTCTCATTCTCTCTACTGCCTCACATTACTGAGAAACTTGATCATTCATGTCGTCAGAAAGAACTAATGCAAATCGATCAATACTACTTGAATCGGATTCCTCAAACTCAGAGTCCTGATCACTGTTTTCCGAACTTGTTTCTACGTTTTCCTCACTGTATTAACCGTTTTCGTAATTACATACGACGTCTTCGTAAACGTCGCCTTCAAAGTCGGAGTGACCGCCAACACAAAAAGAAAGTTCTGAACACTCACTTGGGGTGGGAATAATACTTTCAGGTACTACAGTGGGCGCTTCCGATTCTGTCCTCGGTGTATTAGTCGACCTCCTCAAAGCCCTAAGCGACTGAAACAAAGATCGCTTTTGTGGTTCAGCAGGAGGGAGGTCAGGCCATATGAAAGTGCTCCCAGATTCTGAATTAATTTCGTGCTCTTGCTCGGCCAGGGCTCGAGTTTTCTGACTGGTTATCACCGGCAGGATTAAAAATTTAGGTTAGCCACACAGAGCCGGATTTCTCAATTGAAACAGAAAATGAACGATTCCAATGAAATGCACACAATCATAAAGATAAACTAACTGAAAACTAAACTTGTGTGCTAACTGTTACATACAAAGCTAAGCTGTTGCCTAAGAGGAAAACTAAACTAACTTGCAATGATGGTAGCCTTAAGCTTTAACGAAGACATTGTTCCACTTACAAGTTCTTCCCAGCAAAGAGGTACCGGGATCGATGCCCGGGCTCTCCACCAAGCTTGTAGGAGACTTCACTGGCACTCGCTTGCTTAACAAGAGGAACCGAGACTATGAAGTGGCTTTTCGCAGTTTAATCTTGTAGTCCTCTACAGCGTTACAACGTTAACAGCAGTTGCCTACTGATACAACTACTGGAACAAATACTAGAACTACCACTGGTACAACTCCTCAATCTTTATAATGTACTCATTTTTAGATTAACTCCAGCTACGCCCGAGACTAAGGTCAAGATTAACGCAGGTGGTACAAAACAAAGTACTCGGATGTAAATCCTTAATGAAAGCAGCTGACTTGATAAGGCAAGCAGAGATTAACCAATTAAAAACCAGGAAAATAGAATAATCTTTAGCAACAAGTAACCTTGGATCTATCTAGGGGAGGTAGAAACCAAGGTCGCAAGAACGACACAAACATTATCACAGGTGAACGACAAAACGAAAGACCCAAGAATAAAACGTTTTCACGGTTAACGGAAAAGGTGCTCCACATATGTGCGTTAACCTTGGCTTGCCAAAACTAAGCTTTCCTATAAAAACAAGATTTTCAAAAACATATTTATTTTTGGCTCCACAACACGTCTATGTGATAATGATTATAATTATTTGTTACAGTTTCAGTTGTGATATTGTGATTTTGTGACGTTTGACGAGCATTATTGCATTTTCTGCTGTTCCTTTAGTGCCTTCAAGAAATTCGTAATATATCGGGGAACGCTTGAGTGGTAACAGTTGAGAGAAGTTTAGAGCTTCTATTAGGCAGTTGAAAGTAACTTAATTAGGGCTTTAAAAAGAGACAGAATTGTTTTTTATGTTCTCCGCTTATGATAACTATCACTGTTACTGTTTCGACTGCTTGTTTCACTCTAGAACTTTAATTTGCGACCTTGTGCGTGCGAAGTTGCACCTTTTTTACAGTTATATTAAAATGTAACTGTAAAATACGAGAAATTGAAAATCTCTCCCCATGCGAATCATGCGTACAATAACCAGTCAAAGGCATTTATAAACATGTTAAATGGACACGGTTTGCGAGCGTCAACAGAAAGGTTGCAGTTTCAACAGATATATTTACATAGAACAAAGTCTTTGAATACTGATGATGACCGATTCTGCACCTCGAATGACATTTAAGAATTTTTTTGATTGATTAGTTTGTTTTTACAACTTCAGTGATTCAAATTGCTTAATATTTAAGTATATTTTTCGTAGTTTTGTGACTGTTAGTTTTCCCGTCAAAATATGGGACTACCAATAAATTATTGCAGGAGCCCATGGGCTCCTGATTGTTGTTGTTGTTGAAGTAAAAAGTCATTCATGCGAGTGTCCATAGGGTTACCTTTAGTGCACTAGTGTGAGTCATATCAACTAAAGTAGCAAAAACATCTGAGCTGTGCTATCATAACTATTAGTCAATTATTACTCAAACTCAGACATATTGAAATTGAAATTGACTGTTCATTTAACAAAACTTGAAAGATAAGTCATCTTTTGACCCACACGACAGCTTTCTTGAACAGCCATGACGGCAGAAGTCTTGGAAATGTGAACTGACGTGATCTGATATACAAAATGAAGAGCCTGTTTTGTAAAAAGTCAAAGTAATAAGATTTTTTGGTTTGCGTGATGAGACTGAAATGTAGTTTTCAAGTTTGGTGTATGACACTCTTGAAAAATATCAAAACCGCAACAGTTCTATAACTGTTCTAATCGTATCTATAACGAAATGTTCAATCGTGATTGGTTCTCCGCGCGCCTATTTGTCACGTAATCGGCGTGCAATCACGTGGGTGTCCAATTATAGCTGTCCGATTTAAACTTTTTGTAATCGGACACCTGTAATTGGATACCCACGTGATTTTGACGCTAATTACGCGCGGTTCAATGGCTTCCTT